>MEJB01000029.1:4198408-4225058 GCA_001752375.1 Rhazya stricta | reverse complement strand
GTCGACTTTGAAGGACATCGACTTTAAGCCTTAATTTCTTATAGGTCCTAATTTTCTGCAAGAGAAGAGTCGATTTACACCATCCTTACGAAAGACATTGACTTTGAAGGCCTCGATTTCAAACTTTGAATCTTCAAGATCCTAATTTGCTACTGAAGGGTCAATTATACACCATAATTATGAATGACGTTGACTTTGAAGGCTTCGACTTTAAGTCTTGGACATCTTCAAGGTCCCAACTTTTTAAAGGTTTTAATTTGCTGCATGAGAGTCGATTTATACCATTACTATAAATGACATCGACTTTGAAGGCTTCGACTTTAAGCCTTAGATTTCTTCGAGGTCCTAATATTTTGCATAAGGGTCTCGATTTTTACTATCACTGGACTTCAACTTTGAATGATATGTTAAACATTTGACTCTACTGAAAAAAGCAAAGAAAATGATATATTATTGATGATATAACTGAAGTTAAATGTTTTTCTAAGCTATCTAGGTATTCAAAGAAGGAATCAAGTCAAATGTAGTTCATTTTTACATAATTTGGACTTGCAVTTTAAGCTCATAAAATCGAAGAAAGATTTGAAGTTTTATTGAAATTTGTAGATAATTTTAACTCTTATTAAGGAGTAATGTGCAATTTAGGCTTGTACACTAAAAAACATTTGCATTTGGCATCATTGAATCCTTAGCTTCAATTTCTGAGGAAAGATTGCCCCCACTCTGAAATTTTTAGCTTCTTTTCGTATTTGGTTGACTCTTTGACATGAATTCCTCGACTTTGATTGACAAAGATATTTATTCCCATATCATGTGTACGAGTTGCCAATTCTTCAAATGTTTTCGACTGAATGCCTTTAAGTATATATTGAAGGCCTTATTGCATGCTTTGGATCCACATCTCATTTGAAGAAGTCTCACGAAGTTGATCTATATATAATATATACTTAAGTTTCTCCATCGATTGATAAATTCAATAATAGGTTCATCATTTCACTGTCGAGTTCGACTTAATCAAGCATGCTGACAATTCCACAAGTGCTATAAAAGTGATCTAGAAATTCTTGTTCGAGCTGACTCCAACTATCGATTGATCTAGGAATAAGATCTGTGAACCAATCAAACCTTTAAAAGATCTAACAAATTGCTTGACAAGTAGATCTACTTTGGTACCTGCATTATTGCATGTTTCAACAACATGGGTTATATGCTGTTTTAGATTTCCTTTCTAATCAAACTATTGAAGCTTGGGAGGTTGATAACTGATTGGCATTTTAAGACTACATATACTTTGAGTATATGGTTCAGCATACCCTTCAGAATGTCTGTCACTTTCGTCATGCTTTTCTTCAATTGTTTTCATAATGACATCCTTCAGGTGATTTATCGAGATCAATCCATCAAAAGAATTTGAGTATTTTGTACTTCTATTATTATTTCAGATCCGACTTTGGATTGATATTATACTTGAACAACCTTAGCAGATTCCATATCATTTGTAATTTCTGGTTGCTTTGGGACAGTTTTACTTGTTTCTCCAATACCATCGAAGCGATTCAACAATCGAGCAAGCATGATATCTCGTTGTTGRGAAAACTCTGCAAGTCTTTCYACCAATTTGGMCAACTTTGCKATTTGTTCTTCAATAGTGGCAGTATCGATCATCATAACTCATACGATAGATGAAGTCGTAGTAGAATCTTCATGATAAAACTTCTCCAATTACAAATCTTCTTGGCGAACAATAATTATAAAATTTGCAACAAACTCACCATCATCTTGCTTGGATGTTTTGTGTCTTGGTTTCAACATTCAATAATGACATAGTTGTTCTTATGGCAGAATCAACTCCCTCATTTCCTTTCTGCAGAGAATAGACATCATTAAACATGGGATTGGTTTACTCGAAGATAAGAGTCATCTACGAAGTGCTCTTGCACTTCTTTTTCCATAGTGGATGGCGCCTCACTCTGTGCCATTGGTCCTATCGACATGGTTGAATTGGCAGCAGCACAATTTTGTTGCATATTCGGAAGGAGTGGCCTTCAAAATATTGTTCTTGAGGCCTATTGATAAATTTGACTTGATTTGCTTTGAAGAGAAGAGATGAACGGTATAAATTGTCCCACTGCACATGCCAAAATTTGTTTACACAAATTTTTTATCTGCAAAATATAATAGAAAAAACAAGAAAAATGCATATCAAATATAATCTTATGAATTTAATAGAAGTRTTACAATCTCTAAAACATTCTCGATTTGAGAACTTTGGATCCCTTGATTCTTCCTTTCGGATTCGATTTTGAGGGCTTCATAGCTTAATCTCGGACTTGATTTGGTTAGATTAGAAGACTGAGAGTAAATGGAATTCTTCCTTCTAGCTCTCTCCAATATATTATTTTTCGACCCCTTCATCTTATGTCTTGTCCTCTCTTTATAGACATGACAAAAGAATTTGATTGGTTAAACCCCTTCCAAGTGCAATGTGGCACCATTTGATTCGCAGGCTACATTCTTGATTTTTACTAAGAATCTTATCATTCTTGACACGTTGATATCCCATTGGTTGAGACATTAAATTTGGTGAAAATATTTTAATTTAAAATTTCTTTATTTTAAATGAATTATGAAAATTTAAATTTGTAAAGGTGTGAAAGAAAGAACAGGYAGGAGACAGAAGCTAYACATAGCTCATTCGGTTGATCACTCCATGAGTCTTCTTTCTTCTTGAGTCAGCCAATTCTCTTCTTTGCTTCAAGATGATAGCACATTGATCGATCTTCATTTCTKCTTTCTCTTACTCTGTTTTAGTCTACCAGTCCTTCAAATCCTTTCTTTTAACATTCTCATGAAAATCCCTCACTTGCTCTGGTTGAGTTCAGCATTTGRCGTTTGGTCTCATTCCTATAGAATATTTTCTAATGTTAGTCTTGGTTCTATTCGTGCACCTTCAAAATCAAATTCCTAATTTCATCTCGATCAAAATTACATGAATTATGTCAACGGGCCATCATTTTTGTTGATTTAAAGATTATGTAAAAAGAATCTTAGAACTGAGCACAATCCATCTTTAAATTCAGCCCAAGATGAGATTYATATTTGGGCTTTGTTGATTAAAGTCCTAGGTCAGAATTAGAATTGATATATGAAGCAGTCCGTCGGGCTGACTGCGRGCTTAGACGATTCCAGGCTCCTTCAAATCCCGGTCGCATGACTTGAAGCAAATGTGATAGTGAAATAGGAAGTGAACAACTTTAATATAGTAAACTCATTTCAAGAAATGAGTACTTTTACAAGAATTTGTTCCAGTAACATAATCCTAAAAGAGGGGTTGTTCGTGCATGCAGCCAGGCGAACAAAGTGGGAAGACAACGCCACAGGCTCCATACAAGGACTTCTAAAACCACCTCATAAACTAACCCACTCCTAAAGCCTACTCAATAGCATTTCACAAGGGGCAAAATCATATTTACCCTGCTATGTTTGGCAATAAATATCACTTTTTTGGTTAAAGGTAAGGGAAAAGAGGATCAACGAAGCATCCTTCCCTGAATACGTATCTGTATAGTGTCTACAAACAACTTGTAGGTTCAATTAGACCCGTGGTTGTTCCAGCAGCATTGACACATGATGCTTTGGCTGGTAGATTTTTGTATGTGAGCTTCACATCTTCCAATTTTATCCCACTACATGGGTTCGTCTTGCTGCAATCAAACTTGACTGCAACTTCTGTTGCAGATGATCCATGGATGTCCAGGTACGTAACATTACTTATTTTTACTCCTGAAACCTGTAACAAGATAAATSACTTTTCGTGTCATCTGATAAGAAGGCATTTTTTCTTGAAACGGATATTATATTAAAAATGGCAATGTGATTACCTGACCGGGACAATTGATGTTATCCGGACAGTAGTTTTGGTCAATGACGATGGGATTTTGGACATTAATCATGGTGGCATGCTGGAATAAAACTCCTTCAACAAAACCAGTGCTTGGTCTGCCCCATGTTTTTATCCGAGCACCATTTTGTGTGTTCACGAATGCTACACTTTTTACTGTCACATTCTGGACTCCTGCTTCTTTAAAATCTTTACCAAGGCTTCCGATGCTGTCAAAAACCATATCAGAACTGCTATTTCGTAACCACCAAACAAAAAAAAAAAAAAAGAAAAAAAAAAAGAAAAGGGTAACTTAACCTCATAGCTTCGAGAAATGATCAATTTTAGTTACCTAATCCCATGGCCAGGGCCGCAAACAACATTCTCAATCAACAGGTTGGTCGTGCCGGGGCCGATGGATACGCAATCATCTCCAGTACTGATCTTAGAGTTCAAGATTGTGATCCTCGATGAAAATTGCACATGAACACCATCTGTGTTGGGACTGGCCCCTGAGGCCAAAATCTTTACTGCTTCCAACTTCACATTGTTGCAGCCATTGAAGACAATGTGAAACAATTGGCTATTCAGAGAAGTTAGCCCGGTAAGAGCAATGTTGTTCGAGTTTGAAAATCCCAATGTCTGAACAAACAATTAAAAAAATAGCCATTACTTTTCTTGATGGTTGCTTATGTTGCAGTAAAAGACAGATTATCGAGAAGAGGACACACAAAAGTCAAATTTAACCAATACTACAAGGAAAAAGTACTAACTGCTTTAGACATTCAATATTCCTAATGGAAATTAATACTTCAGCGAAAGAGAGGACGAGATGATAGAAGTTGAAAGTAACGTTACTTACTGATGCAAGTCTTTGGTTACTTCAGAAACCCCCCACTTCCCCACTACTATCAGTTATGCTCATTTAGATCTCTTCTCCCCTATGTAACATTTGAAAACTGAAGTTTTTATAAGGTGGCACCCTCTATGCTAAGTTGGAAAAAGRCAAAAATACCCCTAAACCTGAGGAATCGGCAAGAAGCCAACAACCATAGTGAAGGTCGATTTATAGTCTTTTGGCACTTACCGTGGCACCTCCGGGACAGTCCTTGCCGGAGCCTTTGCAAGCCCAAAGACCAGTACCTTGACCATCAAGAAGGCCACCACGAATGGAAACTCCATTAACACCTTGAAAGTAAATCCAGTAACCGGAATTCCCAAGAACTTTGTAATCAGCAGGAGCCACAATGATGCCAGTTATTTTAAACCCTACAGCTCTGCTYTTGCATGGGCCATTAAATTTCACTTGCTTAACCAAGAACCTCCCTGRTGGAACATAAATGGTGGCCGGGCTCGGCGAGCGACAAGCTGCAGACCATGCTGTCARAAAAGCCTTGGAAGAATCGGTCTTGCCATCGGGTCTTGCTCCCAACTGCACAACATTGTAWGTAACAAGAGATGCACTGCATGAAATATGGAACAAGAGGGAAAGAAATGAAAGAACAAAGGCTCTTGCCACCATTTTCGATACGCTTTGCTCTGATCAGACAGTAAGGTGCAGAAACTGATGAAGAGAGAGAGAGAGAGAGAGAGAGAGAGAGTGAATTGGATGATGAAGAGTTAGGCAGTTTGAGTGAGATATTTATATAGGAAATCAAATGCATCGGAAGAAATTGAAAGGATGGAGCTAATGCTAATAATGACTAATTTAGTGAAGGAATTGGAATGAAAAAACAAAAGCAAGCTGCGCGAAAATTGGGATTGGAATTGGTAACAATGTAAGTTTCCGTAGCCCATGCTTACCACTAATCGACATTACTTTAAACCTAAACATGATCAATGAGAAGGAATGCTTTTGGAAAGAAGTGCATGCATGGAACTTGGAAACTTTCTACTCCTACTTCTCCATRAGATACTCTCTTAAATGACCATGGGAAACAACGGGAGGGAGAACATGAGCTTAGGTGTATCTAATTTTACTATTCCCTCGGAATATTAAACTAAAGGCGTTGTCTAAAAGTGATGTCCAAAAAAAGCACTTGAATTTCAAAAAATTAAAAATTTACTTACTATACCTAAATTTGAATATTGAATTTGAAAATCTAATTTGTAATGTCTTGATATGTTAAGTGTCAAAATATTATCAMTTAAAATTTAGAACCATCTAATGTATTAAGACATCGTAAAATTAAATTATTAAACAGCTTTAATAATTCATTTATTTTGAAGTATTGAATTGAATTATCAAAAGAGCTAATTTGTATTATATTTTAATTTTGATTTGTTGTTGAAAATAGGTCATATTTTACATCTCAATAAATAATTAATTGATTTGCTCCATATTTACACTTATCTAATTTCAAAACATGTCCAATTTACAAAGTCGAGCTCATATTTTTCCCATAGTATCTTCTTTTATCGTGTAATTAAGCATTTTATTTTTCAATATAAGGATAAAATATTATTTTAATAATAATCTCAAATCAATTTATTATTTTTTCTTAATCTGTGTATTTTAACATGTGAGTATATCATATTCATGACAATATACAATCATCAATTATGAACCCTATTCTCAATGATGCACAAGATATATTATCAAGAACCTATTTTGTGCTATTTGGGGTCCTCAAGCACCCTTCTTTTGCCTTTTTAGTTGATGCAGCAAGTTAATTAGCGCCATTGTCCTCAAACTATAGAACCGATCTACAGTCTCACTCCAATATTTGTCAGGCATGTCATCCCTGTCTTCTAAATGTCACCTCCAACATATTTTGGAGTATAATCTTGTCTCGACAAAAAATAAAAAATAAAAAAGAAGTCTATCGGAAGGAAAAATAGGATAAAACAGTAATTTACACTGACGAATTTTTAAAAAAAAGGGTATGAAAATAATAAAAGTATTTTGCTTGATATGGAATAAACAAAAAGTAGAAGAAGAATTTGACCGTCAACGTGAATAGCAAAACTGCCCAAAACCAATCTCCTCTTTTTAGTCCCTCTTTTCATGTGCTGATGCTTTTATTATTTTGCATATATAGACCTCTTCGATTGCTTCGGCCACAAGCTCAAAGCCCCCTCTGCTGCAGTGCTGCCATGACATCCCTCATATAGCCACTTTATTGGCTCTATGATTGGCCGCCACATCAAAAAAGAAAAGGAAAAAAAAGAAGTTCGGTTAAGCTTTTTATTTTTCAGCTATACATTTTTCTTTTTCTTCTTTTTAATACRTTACGAATCAAATTTAAATTTTATATGAGAGGCCAACTGCATTTCTTGATTCTTTTTCCTCTAGAGAAAAAGTTAATTTTCTTTTTACCATTCACAAGAGTAAAATAGAAAAAGCAAAAAAAAAAAAAAAAAAAAAGGGTTCTGAGAAGAAGTTGACTTGGTGCATGAAGGCATATTGAGCCAAGAATAGTATAAAAATGACATAACATTACTTTGTGAAGTGTTTGATCCACATGGAAGCRTGATGCAATGCATGTGGATCTCCCTTCTTCTTTGATCTATTAGAATATGGCTTCWACCATCATCTCCATGACTTGAAGAAATAATTGGCTTTTCATATAGCTTTTGATTCCCTTTTTATTTGTTGCAAAAAAGTTTAATAAYTTCCTATTTCTATTTGAAGAAACTACTATTTGTACATTTTAACTSACAAAAATTCTACCAACAATAACAATTGTTCTATGATTTGGGGCCTTTTGCCATAACTGGGAAAAGCCTTAAGTTYATGGTAAGGAAAGAAATTAAGAAGTAACCAAATCTTCAATTTAATCAGCAAGAACTTTGGCTATATATAGGTTTCATCTCCATTCACACCTTTCTATTAATATTATTCCATTAATTATTAAGAAAATTTGATTTGCTTATTTTAGTAATTTATATGAATAAAATGTATCCCTATAAGACAGTAATTTAATTGATAAAATCGTTTCTTCAAAATGAAAAAATTCTAAATTCGATCCGTATTCATATTCAAGAAAGTATATGCAACCATGTGAAGCATCACTTTAGCAGCCAATAAAATTTCATCTTTTATATTCATTTTCAAAGAAAGTGAGTTTCTCCTATATTGGCCTTTGCTGATTATAGAAGAAAGATGCTATGTTAGTTTAGTGAAATGTACGGTCAATGGCTTTGCTTACTCCTAATCAAAGCAATTAAGATATCTTTACCTATAATTAATCATCCATCATTCAACAATAATATAATGCAGAGGGAACAACTGAAATCATTCATATTAAGAATAATATTTTCAAAATATGGTACTAAAAAAATAAATCAAAATTGATAAGCACAAATCAGTTTGGATACCGGCACATGAACACAAATCGCTCTCTTGCATATAAAAAGAGAAGAAAATGTTAAATTTATATAAAATATAATGAAAGTATATGGTTTTGTATGCAAACAAAGGCCCCGACGTTAGGGAATAGTACGTTTCTGCATGTATTATGTTAGTAAGTTTACCTTTATAGAGGTTATATATATATATATATAATGTAAATCATATAATCCAAAATTATATTAATAATTTTTATTATTTGTACTACTTGTTAAATATAATACACGTTTGGTTCCTACGTTGAAATAAAATTAAATATTCATTTCAGAGTTTGAAACAAAAAATCATGATAGAATTATAATTCACTTTATGATATTTGGTAAAACTATTGATTTACAGCTAAAATTTTATTCCAGCTAAAATTGTCCTAATCTAATTCTTGTTAGTATAAATAAAAGTAAAAAAGAAAAATAAAAAAAGAATGATCAGAGAACAGAAAAAGATACGTGAAGCAAGGGAACATGATTCACCTGCATTAATATATTATATAATATATGGTTAGACCAAAGAATTGGTCTCAATTACAATGTAGCTATTGCAAGGCCAGGCTCCAGCCAAGAAGGCTTATTTAGCCACAGACTCAAGCAAGAACAATCGTCTTATATTCTGCTACAATCTCCTCTACTCGTGCAAATATACTTCTTTTGCACATAAGCTTTAGGATAACTAGTTTTTGTAATCTAAAGTTTCATCTAACTCTCAACTACAAGCAGCCCGTTGGCTCGACTAGTCCAGATGATGTCCCTCCGGCATTGACACAAGACGCCACTGCTGGTTTATCTCCGTATGTCAGATTCACATCTTCCAGTGTAATGCCACTGCAAGGATATTTTTTGCTGCAGCTAAGTTTCACAGCAACTGAAGTTGCAGATGTTCCATGCACATCTTGATACGTGACATCACTGATTCTAATGCCCGAGGCCTGTAAAGGAACCAGCATTTTTTCTTTAGTGCTTCACCTTTCTGATAGAGAAGACACAAAAGATGATGATTGATAAATTGCTAAATCTATACCTGATTAGGGCAATCGTCGTTATCGGGGCAATAGTTTTGGTCAATGATAATAGGGTTTTGGACATTAACCATTACTGCATGCTGGAATAGAACTCCTCTAACAAATCCATTGCTTGGTCTAGCCCATGTCTTCACTCTGAAACCATTTTCAGTTCCTGTAAATGTAACAGTTTTAACTGTCACGTTTTCGACTCCAGGTTCTTCCATTTCCCATCCCAAACTCCCAATGCTGAATCAAACACGAAAATAACATGTTAGAAGAATACTCCTAAGAATATTGCTGCATTTTCAGCTATATATTGATGTCGAGATGAGCTTTGAGTTGGAACCTTATTCCATGGCCAGGGCCACAATTGATATTCTCAATCCACAAGTTGGAGTTTCCTGGGCCAATAGAGATGCAATCATCACCAGTGCTAATATGAGAGTTCATTATGGTTACACCTGATGATGATTGCAGATGGATTCCATCTGTGTTTGGGCTATTGCCTGTTGCTGAAACCTTCACCCCTTGTAGCCTCGTGTTTTGGCAGCCATCAACGAGGATATGAAATTGTTGACTGTTTAACGATGTTAATCCACTGATGACGACGTTCTTCGAATTGTAGAATGCCAGTGACTGCAGAGAMAATTTGACAATAGCAACCAAGTTAGCAAACTAACTGAGTTCTTGAAGAAGAGCACCTCGAATTCATGTTTCATTTTACTACTGTCCAAAACTGATATTGCATGTGGGGAAGTACATAAAATTGAAACAAAATGTCGAACACAAATATTTATGCATGTGAGTAATTTGGTAGTTTCAACTTACAATTGCTCCTTTAGGACAATTCTTGTGGGAGTTTTTGCAAGCCCATAGATCAGTCCCTTGGCCATCTAAGGTTCCGCCATTAATGGAGACTCCGGTCACCCTTTCGAACTTCAGCCAGTTACCGGAGTTGCCAATAACATTAAAATTAGATGGAGCTACAAGAGTTCCATCAATTCTAATGGTTATGGAACTACTCTTGCACACCTGGCCACCAAAAAGGGCGCTGCCAATCAAGAACCTTCCCGGCGGCACATAGATTGTGGAAGGCCCTGTTGAGGCACAAGCTGCAGCCCATGCACTGAGAAATGCTTTTGTACAATCACTTTTTCCATCAGATTTTGCTCCAAAGTTCTGCACATTGTACACTGGATTGCTTGCTGATGATAAGCAGCAAAGATTGAAGAGAAAAATTAGAGCAAGAATGTCTGTTTTGCATCCCATCTTCTTTACTGTGAGGGGCTTGGCTAGCTTATAAGTATGAGAGAGTTAGACGATGTTGGGATGAAGTACTTTCGAACAAAATAGGGATATTTATAGGCTCCGTGGAAAGATATGGATCGAGCAAATCACGGCACGCAAAAATTGGTCAATGTCACAGTTACAAGTTTAACAAACAAAACCTGTAATGCCAAATCATGAAGAACAACCTTATCAACATGAATAATGTGCAAGTTTGACAAAGAATAATAAAGAATGAGAGGAGAGAGATGTTCAGTCGAATTCTTAAATGAAAGAATCATCCACTGGGCACATGATTGGAGATCCCATTAAAGGACATGCAAGTATGATCCCGGAAAAGATGATCATGGCTGCGCAATAAAGGAAAATTTCGTAGCAGCAAAGCAAGCAGAGAATGATCGAAAAGAAGCAATGAACTTGAAAAAAAGAAAAAAACAAACATCCTCATTCAACTCCATTAATTGCTCATTTTTTTCTGCTTCCATGTTATAGCATCATGCCTTCTTGTAAATTTGTATCATCATTTCAGTTCTGAACAACTTTTCACTGAGTAGTTTGAACAAGATTCAYCTTTGTTCAGATTCAAAGCACGATGAGGCCATGAAAAGAGATAAAATTCTCTCGACAAGATTGTGGAGAGTAAACCAACTATCAACTAATTACCGGAAGTTGTCAAACCATTTTAGGTAAGCACTGTTATTAGTCCTCCTCAATTGACCAATCACTTCGTGAATCACTGCAGTAATTGGCGAGCTTTCTCTTTGCCATGCATTTATGTCCTTCACCGGCCATGTTATTATCGATTACCTTTTTACTTCTAATTAGTTGAGTATCGCTGATACTGAATTAGAACCTCGTCAACATTATAATGAGAATAGGTGAGCMCCATTGTCGAATGACAAGGTTAGCTTTGTTTAGTTAGAAAAGTATCAGAAGATTAATTAGAAGATTTGGAATCATGGGAAATAAGCTTTAATGTTGATGTAAACTGAAATTGCGAAACGCTTTCGCTATTAACTTTGGAACTTTGGATTCTTGTAGAAATAGCAGTGGGTATATTCCGTTGAATCTTTCTCACATATGATCGAATTTTCTAGTTGATATGTGACTGCGGAGAAATCTTAAGTTTGAAGTATGAATGCATGCATTGAATAATGGATGTTATTCATATTCAGCTGGTAATCCAGACAACTATCGTCTTCCAATATATCATGTGCAGTGGCTATGAGCTTCAATAGGTGTAGGGGTCAAATTGAGGCACATGCAATGGCTGAAGAAACAAAAATTGCCTGAAACAAGATCTCCCTAAGACAGGCAACGTGCATTCATCAACATAGCCATTTCTTTGTGTTTTTCAGACATCAATACAACATCCTTTCCATTTATCCTAGTTTCAGGCAAGAATATCTTCTGCAACTTGCTATCCGTTTTCAGGACTAAAACACTTTTAAAAATAGTATATGAGATTAATGGATCATGCTACTCTATCAACTTTAATTTAATAACTTATCTGACAATTAATTCAAATGACAAAAATATCATAAACTCTAACTCTAACCCCCTAAAATTCTAAAACTCTAAATTCTAATAAGTTAATGTAAAATCCTAAACTCTAATTTCTAAATCCTAGACCTTAATTGTTCAAGGTTTAGATCTATGTTAGATATGAAAAAGAAATAATATTCAAAGTTTTAATTTCAATTTATCGCTATAAATTATAATTAAAATTTCACGAGAAATCGTGAAAAATAATGTGCTATCACGAAATAAATGGGTGGTCATTTAGGTGAATGGATCTTAACTTGTTGATATTGTTATATCTAATCCAATAATAGTAAGCGTCGTGCAATACAAATATCAAATTATAACTTGTTGACGAAATAAATACAAAAAGTCAAATTATAACTTTTTAACGAAATAAATACAAAAGCCAAATTGCTCTTGGTTTGAATCCGGACCTGCATGGTTTGATTTTTATTTTGAGGAATGTATGACTCAAAACTCTTTCAACATAATGCCACAAATAAAAATCGAATTCGATCGGAACCTTATTTTGACTTCAGCAGTCCGCTTACTGCCTGCCTAAAGCTATTGAATTGTTTCCGACCTAATTTGAATATTAATGAATAACTGAAAAACTAAAATGACAATTTTTTCGGTCTTAATATATAAACTCGGCAAAAAACAAAACAGTCATGCTCTCGTTCAATACCAAATACTCTTATCTACTTACTCTCCTTTCGAGCTCTTCGATTCTTACAAGTAGATTGGACTTCCTATCTCAAGTCCTCCAACCTCCACAGTCGAATTACTACTATCATAATGCCTTCACCAATCTCAGCCAAATCCACACATAATCAACTTATCAATGAACTAATTAGCTAATACTTTAGGTATTATTGCCAAAATGGGAATGTAAAAAAGGAAACTTTGTATGCAAGGTCAGGACTAGAAAGCTAGCTAGCCCGCTTCCTTTTACCATTTAATGTGCTAATTGAAATCTTTGCGCTTAAGCATAAATTTCAGCTCCAAATCTTCGATAATCGAGAAGGTCAAGGCCAAAAATTATGTGATTTACTCGTAATATAAATTCATGTTTAAGAAATAAACACATCCAAAAAGAAAATAAAAAGAAAAAGACAAGGGAATTGGTCATTATTTTATGCATAAAATACATAAAAGTCAACATGCATGTGAGATATGCTATGAACAAGGAGGCTATTATAATATGGTTTATTTTAATCATAACCAATGAAGTAAAAAATCATTAAATACATTCCTTGTGCATACGTGAAGGGCATGGCCTGCTAATTAAAGAACCTCACATGGCCTTAATCTTTACTGCATCCATAGAATGACAGATGAAGAAGAAAAATTATGAATATGAGTCATTGAACATGAACAATAAAAAATTAAAGAAGATGATGCGACCATAGCATGATCTCCCAACTATCCATTTTTCACTATATCTTGTTGACCTTAGCATTTCAAGTTAAGTGAATGCATCCACAAGGATGAAAAAGCTTAGAACATCATTTGAAACGACTAGAGCTGGAAAATTTCGACATGGGTTTTGATTAATTTTAGTATTTTGAACTGCCAAATATCTCAAACTCATCAACCTTTAAGAATTAACTATTATCTGATCCATTGATCGATTTTCTTAATTAAGGAACCTTATATGTGATTGCATACATTACCTTTGCCTTWGATCAGCTATTTTTCTACTTTCTAAATTGCATTTGCCTTTATGTATGAGATTTTCTAGTACCTAATTTGTTACTAAAGTAACACTATTTCTTCAATGATATGTTCATCATTGGATACAAGATTTTGCATCTTTGCTCAATTGGACTTCCTTGAATTCGGTAGCTAATATACCAGTCGTGTTCATTGAATTCAAGAAGTTAGATCTCATTATAAGTTGATTATCTTCCTTATTAACATTTCCTGTAACACATGCATGATAGTTTTAACTTTTAAATTTAAAATTTGTAAAGCTATTAAAAAAAGGGATAATTTTTTTGCGCTCTTGAAGTCTAGGAGTCCCGTCGATTTAAATACATGATGCTGTAATCTTGACAATTAAGTATCTATTTACCAAATCTTGTCGAGAATAATTCCAATTTTAGTCACTTAAAATTATGGATCCGCAAATACTAAATTCGTACTTAATCGTTAAAATTAGCTAAACTAAATAACTCCTTTAAGCCAATTTCATGAAGAGACTAACAATTAAAGAAGTAATTTACTATTTTGATCTCGTGCTTTTAAGAGTCTTTAAAATAAATTAAAAAAAATCAGCACCTTTATATTGACTTTTTCATATTTGACCGCTAGCCTGTAAACTGAAGTAGACGGAAAGAGTTCGTCGCTTCATTTGGTTGATTATATTGAGAACTCACTTCAATTCTTGATCGATATTTGGGCGTATTTTTAAGGGTCAAATTAAAATGAAGTATAACTGGATTTGAGCAATTAAATTGGAAATATATATATATCAGCCACTCAACTGAATCTCTTGGCTCAAAGATTCCAAAATGAAAATGGACCTTGAGGACCAAACTATAAATTTGTTATTCTCTTTTATTTCCTTTTTTGTGTGGAATTATAATATTCCTCCCACTAGAAGACTTACATCTCCATATGGCAAATGTTTTTCCCAAAATTAACCAATGACCCTTTAAACAATGTTTGAAGTTTTAATATTATGAATCGAGCAAACAACATTAATTAGAAGAGATTTACGTTATTTATGAATTTCTATTCACTCAAACTCAAGATAGTCGAATCCAATTATTTCAAATACCAAGTGCTCTGAATGAAAAAATAAGAACTCCTTGGCAGCTGACCCTACTCCTTTTCAAGAACATCACACAACTGATCCCCAAATTATTATTCCATTCTGGTATAAGCGCAAAAAAAAAAAAAAAAAAAGGATAAGTTTGGTAGCCATTAATTAGAACTTCATAATGGAAGAATCAAACATGCATGCGTGTCTCGTTTCCAATATCACTTTGAACATATAAATAATCATAACAGGCTTTTGATGCTTCCATGCATATAATTTTCTAACGGCAAATCATATGAACCCTTCAATTCCAAGCCACTAAAATATTATATTTTCCATCAACACTTTCGTCCTTGGCCATGTGCTATAACTTCATTTTCTTGGTAAAAATTATAAGCGCCTTTAATTGTCTTTGATTTATCTAGTAGAGATGGTATTAGTTAATGGAGGCTTCCACCATATCAGAAGCTTTGAATGATTTCTATGAGTGTTTGGCGGGTTATCAAGCAAGAGCTGACCTGCCACATGGTACACTGTTGTACATATGATTGTACCACATTCTCCATTTCATTCTCATATGTTGTCTTTTCTTCTTGAAATGTACATAAACTTCACCACTTTTAATTCATAGTCAAATGCCTTTTTCCTCTACACCAATCCTAGCATGAGAACACCACAGAATAGCTCGCATGATCGAGAAGCTCATGATCTAATCCTGAATATGCCCAAAAATGCATGTTTTCTTAGTCTAAACCTTAATCGAGTTGGATGTCTGATCAATTTGCTGTTAGTGTCCTGCAAAATTTGTCTACTTGATCAAGCAAAATGGAAGGATGGATAAAATTTCACATTGGTTGATGATGCATAATATTTTCTGGAGTTTGAGGATGTTTGACGGGATGAGATAAGAGCCTCTATGATATTTTCAGGACTTCCGCTACTATTTTATTTCTCAATGCCATCACAAGTGCAGCCAAAAAAATCGTCAATTRTGCATTTAATTGGCCTATACCATCTATTTTAAAATATAAAAAGGGAATCAAACTGCTTCTTTTAACATTGAAGAAAAACCATTAAAAATATCCAATGCAGCATTGAAATGGCTATATATAAACCCTTGAAACTAGAAGTACTTCACCATTCCAACCTGCTCAATCAAGAGAAGAGAGAAATGGCGAATCCAAGAAGAGATCTTCCTCTTGTATTTATGTTTTCTTTCTTTCTCTTGGCATCTGCCTCCAAGGTTACATACAATGTGCAGAATTTTGGAGCCAAACCTGATGGTCGGACAGACTCGACAAAAGCCTTTCTCAGTGCATGGGCTGCAGCTTGTGCTTCAATCAAGTCAGCCATGATCACTGTACCAGAGGGAAGGTATTTGGTTGGCAGTGCAACTTTCTGGGGACAAAGCTGCAAAAATAAAGCTATCACAATAGGCATTTATGGCACGCTTGTGGCTCCTTCGGATTACAATGTCTATGGTTATACTGGCAACTGGCTCAAGTTTGAGAGAGTCATTGGAGTAACCATTAATGGTGGAACTTTAGATGGTCAAGGAACTAGTCTCTGGGCTTGCAAAGCCTCCGGCAAGAACTGTCCAAGTGGAGCAACGGTATGCACAATCACAAGCAATTCTTTCTTACTTTTTCTCCGAATCTTAATGTTTCAATTTTGTGACAAGAAAAGAAGAGGAGATTTTCAAGATCTGGTGGTTCATTCCTGCAACTGATTCACTATAGCTGCTATATTCGTCATATTTTTACTAATTTTCTGCTGCAGACACTTGCCTTCTACAATTCCAACAACATTGTGATTAGTGAATTAAAATCATTAAACAGCCAGCTGTTCCATGTTATTATTGATGGCTGCCACAATGCTACGCTTCAAAACATGAAGATTTCAGCTTCTGCAACTAGTCCGAATACAGATGGTATTCATATCCAGGATTCATCAGGGGTTACAATATTGGGCACTACTATTGGCACTGGTGATGACTGTATCTCTATGGGTCCTGGCACCTCTAATGTGTGGATTGAAAAGGTATCCTGCGGTCCCGGTCACGGCATAAGGTAACCAGAAATTAAACTATATAGCACCAACGCAGCATTTGAAAACAAATTCTGTTCGATTCTCACTTTCTACATTGCTCCATGTTCTTGCTTCTTATTGCAGCATTGGAAGTCTAGGCTGGGATTTGCAGGAACCAGGTGTCCAAAATGTGACAGTTAAAACTACTACATTCAGAGCCACCCAAAACGGTCTAAGGATAAAAACTTGGGCTAGAACTAGCAATGGATTTGTAAAGGGCGTTCTTTTTCAAAATTCAGTAATGGYGAATGTCAGGTACCCCATCATAATTGATCAAAGTTATTGTCCCAATTCAAACAACTGCCCTGGTCAGGTAAGAAATGTAAAACACGTAAATTTTATCACAATGTGTATAAGAATCACTATCATCTTTCAGACTCTTGAAAAATTTTCAATTTCTACYGAACAGGCCTCTGGTATAAAGATCAGTCAGGTGACATATCAAGACATTCATGGAACATCAGCTTTACCAGTAGCTGTAAAAATTAGTTGCAGCAAAGCATTTCCATGTAGTGAAATAAGATTACAAGATGTAAATCTGACCTACAAGAACCAACCAGCAACAGCATCATGCTCTAATGCAGCTGGGACTTCTTCTGGCTATGTTCAACCCTCAGGCTGCTTATGAAACTATTGCACAGACAGCATCTATCTTTTTCTCTCATGTATAGCCTCTTAATTTGTTGTCTTAGCAAAAGGTGTATACTGAAATGGTGAGTGATTTTTAACTCATAATTCGCCTGTGTAATTTTTTTTTTTTTTTTTTTTCCCTCGAAAAGGTACCATTCTAACAGGCGATCCACTAACTGTTTCTGATATATATGTATTATGGCTAGTTCCAAGTAGTAAAATTCTAAAGATTTTGATTTTTTAGGTGAAACAAAAAAAATAAGTGAGTCTTCTACATACAAAATTTATATAAGAAAGTTTTTACTGGTAGGATGAGAAAGCTTCAGCTAAATCTTAACTCAGCTCAAGTTTAGCTTCTACCTCTTTGTTTTAATACATTGGAAAAGAGATGAAAATCAAGTTTAAATTTTTACCTGCTAAAAATTTAATTTAATTAGTGAAATTACCTTAATTAAGATTGGGTTCTTCGATTCAACATTTTGGAGAATAATAGTAATTAAATTAAGTTGCGCTCGGATGATTTTTTCTTTTTATAGCTACACTTGGTAAGTGAAAATTACGAAAAAGGAATCATTATAATATACATTAATAGATTAAAGTAGAAACTAAATTTAAAATATAACATTTAATAGATTAAAGTAGAAACTAAATTTAAAATATATCTATATATAATATATAGTATATATATATAATATTATATATATATATATATATTAGTATATATTAATTATAAGAAAGAGAGAAAAAACATGCACTTCTTGACAGAAGTAGAACCCCAACTTCCCATTATGAATAGGCGTGGCAACTGCATCTTGCACTGTCCTTGGGAGAATACCTCATTGGAAGCTAACACTTAGGGTCCTAAACACTAATTTTACAATAAATTTGATAGCTCCGAATCTCTTATTACACTTTATTTATTATATTTTTGTATTTAAAATTAATTAATAAGCGTACGATATTTGATATATTTTTACTTTTAAAATAAAAAAGAAAATAGAGAATAATTAATTATATATAACAAATAATGTAATAGAAAAATTTATTAAAGAATTCCAATATATTCTTATTGAGAAGAGTTAGTTATGAGTTTGAAAGTAAATCGTTGCTGACTTTATCAATTTTAATAAAAATTCGTGTCAGTTATCCGAGAAGCTAAACACTATGAAGCCTTCAAGGCAAAACTTCTGTATCGACGGTGCAAATGCTCTGTGTTCCACGGGTCCGTTCACAATCACACGATAAAAACACAAAAAGAAAAATAAAACAGAATATTTAAAGTAACAAATCTAACATATGGGCCCTTATGGTAGGCCTTCATTCCGACAGTTTCGCCCATTTACAGTTTTCAATATCAATTCAGCCGATCTCAAGAAAAAGTACCTAGGCCCAATTTCATTTTAATTCTTTTCTTATTACTACATTCTTTTTAATATATAAGTTATTCAAAGAGAAGGTTTTTACGTTTATTTATTTATTTATATTACTCAACAATCTATGTGCTTGAGTGATATAAATAAGAAAAGTGTTATTTTGTCTATCCTGATTTGATAAATTATTTGACAATTCACTTATTCTCATGATACATAATTATTTTGTATAATTTCTTTTAAAATTTTAATTGTAATTTATCACAATAAATTATAATTAAATTATTTAAATTTGATTTGCTCTTAGATTTCTGAGAGATCTCTCCAGGATGGTACATGATCTATTGCTTACCCCTAAATCTCGAGGGTGTAGAGGGAGCTTCCGCAAGAGTAATCTTGAGGTACACAGCTATAAAATCAATCCATGAAATGAAAATTAATGAACTTCGTAGAAACTATAGTGCTCTCAAGAAAGGAAGCTATGATCATTCTCGAGCAATTGCAACGACCTGTTCCCCAACACTGCAACTGCTAGAGAGACCATTAAGGGCTGCACGGCCTTGAACGATGTCTTCCATGTAGATTATCTTTTTCTCTCAAATGTAAGGTAGAACAAAATTCAAAACAACGAGTAATCAGCATAGTAATCTAGAGTTGAAATGCCTTCCATTCGAACACGCTTAAAATTGATGAAGGCATTACTAAAGCATTCTTTTATTCATAAGAGAGTTCGATACTGTTGAACCTCCTCCTGTGATATATCTTGAAAGCATTACTAAATTATGAAAGAGTTAACTCACGCTAGACAAGCTCTTTGTGAGAGATAACTAAGCAATTAGGAATCAAAAGAGATCAATTGATATCATTGAATTAAAGGTTTATCACGATCTTTACTTCTTTGACCTTTATGACTCACTCATATCCCTAAGAACTGATTAAAGCATTCTTGAATTTACTTTTGTTTGCTCTAACCTTACAAAAGCTTCCTTAAGATGGAACAAGAAAAAGGTTCTGTGAGAACATTTTATAGTTTTGCTTGTCCTTTCATGTCGTATTATGAGCATACAAGTATGAAAACGGTTCGGGGAGTAACACTAGAATTTATTTCAAGTTGGTACGAGGTCTATTTTCTTTTTTTTTTATAAAGGTAAGTCAGTTTTTCATATAAATAGTTTTGCTTGTCCTTTCATGTGGTATTATGTACAAGGTTTTATGCATATTTAATTTTATTTGTACATTGATGAAAGAAATTTAAATTGTCTCCCAAAATTTTAACTGATGACCTACAAAATTTTATTTTAAAGGGCTGAATAGAAAATTTAATATATTTTGGAGAGCCAAATCAAACTTTGCGCTATTTCAAAAGAAAAGGTAAAAATAATTGACCCATCATTTTTTACATCTATTGGAGAGACAGAGAGGGTTTCAAAAGTGTATTGGGCTAGTATCGATATGGAATCAAATTCCATATTAAATATTCCTACTAAATTCAATTATTTTCTCTTGATCCTTTCCCTCCGGATTAGAAAGAGGTAGTACGCCCCAAGGGTCCGCAATGATATCACAAGAATAGTAACCTTTCATAAGGTAAAAGTGTCATAATTATATCATGAGATAATATGATTATTTTTATATCACGATTTATCCTCAGATATTCTTTATTTTATCTAGATTTTCTGAGTGTGCTCTGACCATATTAGATGAGATTAACCTTTGAGCATGTTACGCGACAGGAAACATTCAAAGTATCGCTAACTCTTTATATGTTCTTATTGTAATATGAGAATCTAAGTCCATTATAGGTGCAATAAGAAAAAATAAAATGAAATTCAAGTATTTTGAAATTTTAAAAAAATAAATGATAAGAGATGTATTTTAGGAAAATATAATTTATAATTGTAGTGAGTTAATTTTTTTTTTGGAAAAAATAACGCCGTTTACCTCTAAACTTTAACGATTTTTTAATTTTTACCCATGAATATCAAACTGTATGATTCGTACTCTTAAACTTCTAAAAAGTAACAATTTCATTCAAAATCTCCATTTAGAATTTAACAAAGTCCCATTTTCAAGGATATTTGGGTCAATTTGGTTTATATTTATCATAATAATACTTTTTAATTAAATTTTGGTTTTTTTCATTTTTTCTTTTCTTCTTTTTCTTCTCTTTCCTCCTCTTAACCCTAACCCTAGCTACCACCCTCCTTTGTTGATACTGCTTTGCTTCCTTCACTGTTTTGATCTGGTGTTCATCGCCTCAGACGACTCGGGAACTAGGTGATGGAAGAGGAGGCTATGTCTGCAGCTGCAGCGGCATCAAGTTGCTGCGTTTGTAGGGGGTTGGGAGGAGGAGGAGGAAATAGAAGGAGGAAAAAAAGGAAGGAGAGAGAAGAGAAAGCTACACAAAGAGAGGGAAAAGTTGGAAGAGGGGAAGAACGAGGGAGGGTAAAAGCGGCAGCCGGCGCAGCCGCCACGGTGTGTGGGGAGATTGTGCGAGAAGAATGAAAGAGAAGAATAAAGGAGGAGAATAGATCAGATGGGAGGAGAGGAGAAGAAGAAGAGGAGAAGGGGAAGAAGGAGAAGAGGATATGGGGTTTGCATGAGATGATGGTGGAAGTGGAAGCGGCGGTAGAGCTTTTGGAGGACGAGAGGAAAAGAGAAGAAAAATGAGAAAAGGAAAAACGAGGCAAGAAAAATGAAATGATATTATTAAGATAAATATAAATTAAAATGACAAAAATGCCTTTGAAAATGAGTCTCTGTTAGGGTTTAAACAGAGATTTTGAGGGAATGATAACGTTTGATATATTTTTTTAAATTTAAGATAAGAATTTTTAAAGTTTAAAGGTAAAAGTTTAACAATAATTAAAGATTAAAAATAAGTAACGTTGTTTATCCTTTTTTATACATTAGTGCAAATAGGGATCGAGAGAATTATTATTTAATAAAAATTATTAATTTATTGAGAATTAACTTATAAATATTTTACTGCATAATGAAACCGAGAGAAGGAAAATAGAAGCAAAGTGGCAAACAGTCTCAGCTTGCTTGGACCTGCCCGTGTGAAGTAATACTCAGGACCAGCCCGGTTTTCAATGTAGCAGAAGAGTTCGGCCTGTGACAGCTTGGCGTGCCAGTTTGACAAACGAATTTCTTTTAAATGCCTACTGAAGACTGGGAGCGGTTCACGATCAGCTCTGGCCTGCCGGTCCGAAGCCCACGTCACATTAGTGGGTTGGGCAGACAGCCTCTTCTTAAATTTATCCCTCATTTGGGCTACAAATATCGGGCTTTTGCCCTTTTTTGCAGCCCAAATTTCAATTTAAGCATGACCACACAAGGCTGTGTCATTTCGGCTGAAAAAATGATCCCTGGGCTGTTTGAATGTTTGAAATTTCAGCCGCTGATGGCGGTTTAAAACAATAAAAAAAATTTAAACATTTTACCCCCAAATCATAATATCAAATTTTATCGCTCCAAATCACTCGAACTTCTAAAACCAATCTATAAGATAAATAGATTTATACTGAGTAGGTCTTAATTTGTTAAGAATCTACTCGTTATGCACAACTCAATAAATTCGAAAGTCAGTGTAATACACAAAAGTCAAATCACTATGCATGATTTTGTATTATTGAATTGTGTAACAAGTARATTGCCAACAAGTTAAAACTCACCCACCATCAAACTTTTTCTATACTATAATATAGTATATTAAAATATCACAATACATGAAAATTATTTTGTAGACAATTTTATCCTCAACCTTGTTTAATATTTCTAATGATAACCTTGCTTTGAGTATTTAAAGAGAAATTAGATACAATTTTGAATACATTTTGATGAGTAACTTTAGCAAGGTTCAAAGTATTTAACATATTTAATATTTTTACAATTCTATGAATTTAATTTAACAAATTAAGTTCAAAGTATTTCATACGTTCAATATTTTCAAAAATTTTATGAATCAATTTGGTAAATTAAGTTTAAAATATTTCGTATGTTCRATGTTTCTCAAGTTATATTAATTAATTTAGAAAATTAAATTCAAAGTATTTTATACATTCAATGTTTTTAAAATTCTATGAATTTTTTTTATTAGAGCGATTTTGCCATATGAGGTATCCTGGGGTCCCCAATTGCAAGAGGCTTCTTTTATCATACACCACACCTAGACTAATCCTCGCTCGCACCGAATCGTCTTTTGCACATGTAAAATGTTAGTCAAACTAGTTTCTAAATTAATTTAGCAAATTAAATTTAAAGTATTATTTATGTTCAATGTTGATAAAATTATATAAATTAATTTTTAAAATTAAGTTCAAAGTTATTTCATAGGTTCAATGTCTCCAAATTCTATGAAGTAATKGAGCCAATTAAGTTCAATGTATTTTATATGTTTAATGTTTCTAAACATCTATAAAAATTCAAAAACTCCTGATTTGAGTATTGATCAAATTTGAAGCATAGATAACTAAATTAAGCAGAGAAAAATCGAATTTCAGTTGTAGTGTGCATTTTAAAGTAACAAGAGATTGTTGAGTTTTTGAAAATCAAGTGACATAGGCAAATGATTATTTGAATAATGATTGTATATGGTTTGTCAGTAGTACTTATATTATAGTTGAAATTCTATCATATCATAAGTGCTATTATTATTATAAGATTTTTCAATATGATCAATATATATAATTTTTTTATGATGTTATCATAGTGTAAATTGTACATAGCCTTGCAAAATTACACTAATAGAAAGGTAAGACTCTGCTTGGTTTGCATTTTAGTTTCAAGTTTTGATTTTAAAGAACATTTTCAATTTTCTATTTTGGGTGCTTGTTTTTAGACATTCTGAAAATGTTTTTGATTTGTTATTTCTAAAAATTATTTTTTAAAATAAAAAATTAAAGAACACATCCACGTTAAAATTTGATAAAAAAATGTTGTAACTATTTATGATGAAGACACTTGTAATTAAATGAAATTTCTATTACTATTAGTCAATAGCAAAATATTCTTAAATTAAAATTAAATGATATTTAATTAATTAGAAGTTTTTTAGATAATTGTTAAATAAAAATAAACAGAAAAAGCATTTTCACATTTTGGTTGTAAGAGACGCTTTTGCTTGAAAACGTTCAAAAAATAATTTTTTTAATTGTTTTAAGTTTTCATTAGCATAAAAAAAGTTATTTTTGAAATTGCATTTTCCAGAATACAGAAGAAAACACATTTTTAGGGTTTTGAAAGATTGAAAATAGCAAACAATATGAAAACAGCAAAGAGAACACGAACTAAAATTCTTCAAATAAATAGTGGTGGGAGAATGCTATATGCAATAATTAAGTGTTTACATGAATCTTTCGTCTGCAAAATATAATAAGAAAACAGATATATATGCAATAAAAAATTAATCTTGTAAATTTGATAAGAAAATGTTACCATCTCTGCAATGTTCTACAGTCAAGAACTCAATCCGTTAATTCTTCTTTTTAAAATTTTTCGAGGGCTTCGTAACTTGATCTTGAGAGTTGGAGTCTTTAAAATTTTCTAATGGCTTTGCAGCTTGATATTAGGATTTGGACTCTTTGAAATTTT
Source organism: Rhazya stricta (assembly GCA_001752375.1). Taxonomy (NCBI): domain Eukaryota; kingdom Viridiplantae; phylum Streptophyta; class Magnoliopsida; order Gentianales; family Apocynaceae; genus Rhazya; species Rhazya stricta. Next base: position 4,200,569 of record MEJB01000029.1, on the reverse strand, counting down.
CGAGGACTTCGTAGTTTGATCTTGAGGTTTGGATTCTTTAATATTTCTCGAGAGTTTCACTGCTTGATCTCGAGATTTGGAAAGATATTTGGTACTCTTTCTACTAAGCTTCTCTCAACATGAATTTTTGGACCTCTTTATCTTATGCTTTGACCTCTATTTATAGGCAAAGTGAATTAATTTAATTAGTTAAAGTCACATTTAAGATCGACGTGGCGTTACTTGATTCACTGAGCTACATCCATGAGTCCATTGGTTGAACCTTGACATCATTGACATATGTCATCATTTCATTGGGCAAGATATCACATATTTTCCAATTGTAATGAAAGTATTTAAAATTAATTCTTGATTAATTAAATAGATTATGAAAATTTAATCTAATAATTTTTTCATATATACAAATAGTCCCCAGAACTTGATTACGAATACAACTCCAAGAGGATTTCGAATGGATAAATTTCAAATCAATTTACGTCATTTAGATCAACATCACAGATTCAATTTACGAATATAGCTGCAATATTTGTCATTASTCAAAATGTCATATATTCTTCAATTTGAATAAAAATATTTAAAATTAACTCTTAACACTTTGGCATTTACAGTAGTAAGTTCACTTCCACATGATCCCGGTCAATGATGTGACAAGAAAAGGAAGCCTCTAGCTACGAGCTGAGCTTCCAACACTGCTCATTCCATTAGATGTAGACATCGCTGCAGAATAAAGGTGAGATCTTTATTCTTGCACTGGAGGATTGCACGAATCATCGACATTAAGAATAATGTGTCGCCAATATTTCTGATATTAGTTAAAAAATGACACTATATTATAAATATTTTGGATACTTCTTAAAATATGTACTGTCTTATTGAATAATGTTAAAAAAAAAAAAAGGACACTTTTAGATATAAGTCTCATCTATTGTTACGTTCTTTTACCTACATTAATTAAAAGTTGTTGTCACATTAGAAATATTATATACGCTAAGAATAAAATATCATCTTAATAGAGATATTTCTAATATTAATTAAAAAATATCGCTATATCATAAAAATTTTTGACACTTTTTAAGGTATGTATTGCCCTATTGAGTAATATAAAAATTATGAACATTTTTAAATATAGATGTTTTTTATTAAATCATCATAAGTATTGTAAACAATGTCATTAGTGTCATAAGTGCACCCATTCTGGGACATGCCGTCGTAAGCATCGTAAAAGCATCGTCCTAATAGGCGACAAGCTATCTATTTTTAATATAAGTGTCATCAATTAAGATTTTTTAATTATATTTATTAAATGTCACTAGATTAGTTACCTACATTAATTAGRAATTGTCGCTATATCCCTACATAAAATATTTCAATTAATAGCATTTCTTTGATTCTGAAACTTTATTTTTAATGTCGATAATTGATCTGAAGAAGCTTTTAATTAATATAGAAAAAAAATCTCAATATATAAGACTTACATTTAAAAAAGTTCCAATGACATGGCTTAAATTAAATAATAGACTCTCCTATATTTTAATCTCTAAAAATGCGAGTTGAGACTTGTAGAACTAAAATGGAGGGATTTAAATAAAGCAAATGAAGTCAACATCATCTTAATTATACAGATATATGGTTTTAGATAAAGGACCTCTTGACGGTTCTTGATCCGTTAATAAAATCTATTAATTAACAAATGAATAAAAGGCAAAAGAGATATGGAAAGAAAACAAAGACAAATTTCTCCTTATTTTCAATCTTATGTTGTTCTCCAATATTCCTATTACTGATTCTCTTTTTTTTTTCCCCCGTTTTTGGCTTCTCCTTATCATCTTATTAGCCACAATGACGCACCACAACCATATGAGCTACCGTGTAAGAAGGAAAGTTTAAAAAGGAAGATCAAAGTTAGATTGGATGCCTCTGCACCATCATCCAAGGGTTTTTCTTCAGCCTCCATGAGATGAAGAGAGAGGAGAATGGAGGAGAAAAATGAGAAAGATGGAGACAAGCTAGTCATAGGGAGGGCGTTGTATGCTATAAAGAGGAAGATGAGATATTCGTCTCTTATAAAGGGAGAGAAAAGATAACAGTACTTTAAGTGACATTTGATGAGAACGAGAGAGAACACTAGACAAAATCATATATATATATATATATATATATA
>MEJB01000029.1:4122623-4198383 GCA_001752375.1 Rhazya stricta | reverse complement strand
TCCCTATATCGCTGTTAAGGATTAATTACATCCATTGATTAGATCACTGTAAATTATTTATATTAATTTTTTAGAATTAACTACTGTGAATATAATTTTTATCTATCGAACAGCGGATAATCCTGCTACGAAAATGCTACGAATGCTGCCGTACAGGGTCTTACCCACGTGAATACTGTGATTACTGTAACAACCTATGAATAAAAATGGCCTGTGCAATACCCGACGTACAGGGTTTTCTCCTACGAATGCCTCGTGATATATTGTAACAAATGTTATAAATTATCCACAATTATCCTGCTTCCCGGCTTAAAATCTTTTCATAAAAAAAAAAAATAATAGTGGCTATTGTACCTTAATTTTTCGTAACTTTTCATAATATTATATCCGTGAAATACAGTATCTATAGAGATAATTAGCTTGTAATGACCAATAGACCATAATATCGATATAGTACTGACTAAAAGGAAAAATATTCCATGAATAAACATTCGGTGGTTTAAACCTTTAACCTTTTTATACTTGTTTTGTCTTATTTGTGAATTAGTTAGAATCTCCTTATAATGAAACATGTACGTACCAAAGTCGATTCTAGAACATAACATTATTGTACCATCTCTATCATACGTTTCTTTAGAAGTTCTGCTAGCCTACCGTTGTTCTTCAATATAGAATTTGTCGACTATGTATGTTTTTATCCTGCTACCGATTCGCTTAAACTTTTAGAACTTCGATCCCACCTCTTAGAATCTTTTAAATCATAAAAAACATTGGAAAAATCACCGAAACACAACAAAATACTATCACGGTCCAGGTAAGAACAGAACCACGAAGATAACCACTTTACCGGGTCGTTGTTTGGCCAATATTCATTTGGTGAACCTGATGAACGGGTATCCTGAAACCTTTTTCAACTAACTGACCTCATCTATATCCACAACTAAGAGAAAATGGAGAGTCTGCTGAACTCACGGTTGCGACCCACTTTACGAGATTCATACCTTGTGTACAGACCGTCTTCGAACTCCAATACAAACAAACAGTTACATCGGCTCCGGATTAATTTGATTTGGACTATTTCACGTAGAGACATTAATTTAACCAAACCAGATATACACGATGAATATTCGCAGGGAGACCCATCACATCTTACGATAATCTTCACACTTAAAGGAATGATAATATTGGGAATATAAACATATACCTCCTTGATCTGTATTTTAAATTATTATAATGTCAAAACGAATGACAACATTGAGAAAATAAGAATTATTTACCTTGAATGCATACTTTTATATGAATTACAAAATCTACAGAGGTAAAAAATCCGTAAAAGATAAAAGACATAATCCACCCAAATTTACTGGAAGACAACGGTAATAATTAGACTTCTAAAGAAATGTAGCGGCATATTTAGATGACCTAATGTTCAATGTTCTAAAATACGTAACTAATGTCCATAATAAGAACAACCAAATATACACACAAAATTAGTAAAAAGTTTTTAAAGCACCCCCGATTGGAATCTCAAACATTTACTTCCTTCTTAACCCTCAAATCAAATTTTAACTACGTCAATATATATTATATATATAACTATCATATATATATCATATAAATAACAGAATCACGAAGAGAGAGCAAAGAGTATTTACAGTTGAATTTATATCAAGACAATAGAAAGAGACAGGAAATTCTCCTGCTTATTAAAAGATTTAGAGGATGAAATATCGTATGTGGGCGGGGCAGGGGATACCGACCGAACCAGGTAGAAAGAGTAAAAAAAAAGAGGGAGGTAAGAGGAGAGAGGAAGAGGAAGACCTCCGACTTCTTTTTGGGGAACCACTACTACCACGTCTCCGGTAGGGTTAGATTTGAAACTAGAAGGGAAAAATTTGAAAGGAAATTTTGTGGCCCATGGAATATACCAAAAGCCCACCCAGGTAAACCGATTGATTTCTACTATTCCTCTTGGTATTTGGCCCCTTTCTTTTCTCCCTTAGGTCCTTGATCCTACTTACCTAACATCTTCCATTAAGGCTTTGATAGAGTCTTGGCCTATTCTAACTTAGAGCTCTTTATTCCTCTCTCGTAAAACAGAAAACAAATGATTACTGATAGCTATAGGAGAAAACGGCTCTCTCGGGAGCCAATGTAATACCTATTAAAGGCATAACACTCCAAATTCGTAGCATTCTTTTGATTCCGAAACTTTATTTCTAATGATGAYAACTAATTTATATGTTTTTAATTAATGTAGTAAAAAAAAATTTCAATAGACACAGTTAAATTTTAGAGTGTCCTAATGATGTAGTTTTAGCTGATTAATAGATACAACARTATTTTAATATATGAAATTGCAGCTGAGACATGTAGAAAACTGAAGTGGACGGATGTAAATCAAGAAAATGAACTGCAGCTATATAGAGATACAAAATTAAATAAAGGATGTCAGAACGTCTTGACAGKTCTTGCTCCATTAATGAAATCTCTTAATTAAAAAATAAATAAAAGGCAAAAGATGGTGAAAACAAAGTAACAAGAAATAATTTCTCAATATTTTCAAGCTTATCGTTGTTCTCCAATATTCCTTTTATCCATTCTTTCTTTTCCTTTTCGACTTCTCCTTGTCATCTTCTCAGCCACAAAGATGCATCACATGCCATACAAGTTATACTGTAAAAAGGATAGTTTACAATGGAGATCAAAGTTAGATGGATTGCCTCTGCTTCAGCTGCCATGAGAAGAAGAGGGAGAGGAGACTGGGGGAGAAAATGAGAAAGATGGAGAGAAGCTACCTATAAGAAGAGCGTTGTTTGTTGTAAAGAGAGAAAGGATAGCGTCGTCTGCTGTACTAAGCTGACTCTTATGAGAAAGAGAACGAATACTAGACAAAATCATGTAAGATTGCCCTTGGTCATATAGGTAAATTATCCATTTCAATAGCATCGTAGACGTTGTMAGCATCTCCATTTTGGGACACGCTATCATTAAGTGTCATAAGAGCTTCATCTTGATAGGTGGCACGCTATATTTTCAATATTAAGATGTTTAAAATTAAGTCATTYATTAGAACTTTTTTTCAGYCTATAATGTGAGTGGGAAACTATTAATTTTATTAGTGATTATATGCATGTTTTTACCCTTTAGTATARTGAAATGCGACTTCATAYTACTTTGCCTTGAATATTGCTTAAAATCGATCAAGTGACTTTAATTGTAAAGTAGTGTGAAATTATAGAACTCATGTGTATTTGCTAAGATAAAATACTCTATTTTATAGGGAAAAGGATTCTGCAAGTAAAATAGAAGGTCACTTGATGAACAAGTGAAGATTTATTCATTGCTGCTACAACGCACAACAATGGCTTAAAAATGCAATGTTACAGCATGGAAAATCACGAGCTAAAAGAAATATTTTATTCAGAGAAAGAAAGTGAAGGAAGAAAAGAAAGGTCATTATTGGAACAAGGAGATAATCATTTTTTGAACCAAAAAGTCAAAGAGCAAAAATGTGAAAAGTAAAAAGTGAAAAAGCAAAAAATGTTTATGACACGTTTTTGCCAAGCTTTCAAGATAAGTTTCATAGGACAAAAGGGAAGAGGTTGAAATGACCAAGACATTTAGACTTCACAAAAAGAAACGAAAATGGAAAAGAAAGAGGAGAGAGAAAAGAGCAAAAAGATGAAAGTTTGGAAGAAGTAAAAGAAGGAGAAGACTTCAAGGAAGCTTCACCACTGGACTTCATCAACATCTTTAGGCTTTGTTTCTCCTTCTCTTAGTGATTATTTCAAGATGCATTTCAATATGTTAGTCTTTCAAATCTTGTATTTCATTTCATCTAAGAACATAAACTCACTTCTTAGAAGTTAGAGTTTTGATAAACCTATGTATTTAATGTCTATTTGAATGATTTGAGCAAGGTTTGCTCTTTATAAATGCTTTACTCAAGACTAGATGTTGTTTACATTCAATATTTTATTGGCCATTAATAGTGATTGTGTGAGTCTCTTGAACTCCCAAAGATAGTAAAAGAGGTGAAAAACTTGAGTTGATGTGGGTTTGGTTATCTTGAGATAAGGTTTAATATTTTAGAGATATCATAGAATATTAGAGACATTCATATTCCATCCATAAGATCATATGAGTCTTGAACCTTATTCAAGTTCTTTAAGCTAAGTAACTTCGAAGGTAGAACAACTTAGAGAAATAGGAACAAGGACCAACAAACTGAAATGGTGAGGTCATTTATGTCTTGATTTATGTTTCTGCTATAGCTAAACATTTGCTATAGTATTTGCTCAAAAGTCATTGCTGCAGCCAGTCTACAGTATAAATCTTTGCTGTAGCATTTGTTTAAAAGTCATTGCTGTAGCCCTGTTTGTAGCATTGATGTTTTGACTTCTTCGAYATTAGTACATACGAGATTCTTATCTAATCACTTTTTAAGCTCTAGATCATATTGTTTATCTGATTGCTGTGATTTTTTTTTTTTTTTCAAATCCTTGTGATTAGATAAATTTAGATTATTTTACTTTATTTTCGTAACTACCATCAACTATTGATTTTATTAGGAATTTAAACCATCACTTTTGAACTAACAATCCTTGTGGGACAATACTCTTTTCACTCTATATTACTTGTGGACCGTGTATATTTGTATGAGTGAAGCTGTATTGCATATGCGATGTTGTCTATCAGCCTACATTAATTAAAAAATATCATTAGAATAAATGCCAACATTAAAACRAAGCATTGGCATAAAATGACTTCTTCATCCTCCTCACCCCATTTTTTCCCTTCACTTCCATCTCTTGCTGCTTAGGAGTACCCCCATTTTTCTGGGTTTTTTCTCTAATTGCATCCTTTTAGAAACTGAAAGGATGCCCATCATGGATGAGACTGTTCAAACAATATCAATAATGGTCTCATCGCATTCACCAAATGCATTCCTATATATACCATTGCATTCGTAGAATGCATTCAGTCCTAACTACAAATTCAAGACAAAGCTCCGTCGAATTAAAGAAATGCGATCTTTTYGATCGTTYTGTGAATCAAAAATTAAAAGAAACCCGTTTCTTCCCCTCCYAATTTACTTTAACAYAGAGAACCTAATGTTTACTACTTTCRACTATAACTTAGCTCCCTACTATAAATTCTTCAATTTTGCTCAAMGCATTACTTCGCTGTCCATTCGCCGCCAGTTYAACGCTAGTTTGCTGCGCGTTCAGCTCCCGTTCGTCACACAGAGGTCTTTGCTGGTTCACCGTGCATTCGGCTCCCGTTCACCGCACAGAGATCTTCTCTGCTTCGTCTATCTTGCAATCGTCAATAACAACCATTAGAAATCTTCAGGTTCTCTTTGAATTTGAATTTGTGATTTTGAACTTGCTTGGTTAATTGTCAACAACATCCATTAGAAATGACTAATTCTCCTTCGTGGTTTTGAATTTGTTTGGGTTAGTTTATTGTTTGTAACTAATTAAAAGTTATGTTACTTTATTGTTCATAATTTTGAATTTTTTGAATTTGCTTGGTTGAAAGCTGGTTTTGTAATTGGGTTAGTTTATCTGGTGATAGAGGGTTTCTCTCCAATTATATTTCTAGAAAGAAAATGCATCTAATCTTGTCAAACTAAGTAATTTCTGGRAAAAGGTCCAAGGCTTATCACGGTAATTTTATGAACTTTGTCATATAAAGGAAARTTAAAATAGCTTCTCGTAATATCAACCACAAAATTTTCATTTGAACCACTTTGTTAGGTGAAACTTTGATGATGCCTTCAGAAAAGCTATTTTACTAGTCTTACTGGAGCACATTTTCCTCCATCAATGTTGACCACCAGTAAGAATTCTCATTAGGGGTTTTGTGTTCAATTTTGGGAGACTTGATCATACAAATTCAGAATTTAATGTAGATCAATTTTTTCAAGTCACCTTTGGAACATGCAATCATTTTTTTAAGCATTTTTCCTTTATTCTTCCTTTATTTTTCATTGATTTTTCATTGATTTTTCATTATTTTCATTTGCAAAGATAGTGGACTCCATGCATCAAATTGGCTATTTTATAGTAGCACTACATAATGCAAATGTTTTCGAAGATTGCGACTCCATTAGTGGTATTTTGCAAATTTCCTTTTTACCTCTCAATTTACATAGTCTGATAACATAGATAGTCTTCAGATAAGTTGTTCTGATTTAGTCATCTACCAAAATTAGCATATACTCGGTGAATATAGACAYATTTTCATGTTTGAATTATTTGATAGTAAAATCTAAGATTTTCTTTTGCCTCCATAGTAAAGTTTGGTAATAAAAATTTTCCATTTTTACTCAAATGTAACCAATGTACTATCACCTTGTACTTTTCCAATTCACTTGCCTTTTTCACTCTATTAGATAAGGGTTACCTGTTTATGATAATTTTATTTTCARTGGTATACTTTGTTTGGATTTATCATCTTAGTTTGTGTTTTGGTCAAATTTGCARTCGTCCTTGGACCTACCAAAGCTAGAAAGAATTCTTCTTYTTTTAATAATTAAGAAGCCCTTTAGATTCTCATCTTATAGTRTGGTTTATGAATCTCTTAGCAATGTTATGAAAAAATCTATTTACTTCCACCCAAGATTTTGGTTGAGATGAGGTTTAGGAAACTTTATTTTTGGGAGCACTAAGAGGGGATGACACAATCTTGATATCCATTTCCACCTAGAATCTAAAAGAGATCTTGAAGCCATGGAAATGATGCACTCGTTCACCCTATACAATCCATAAACCAGATTATTTAGTGTCGGGACTCCTGATATCAAAAGATTGAATGATATTTATTCTTTTTTAGATATCAAAATCWAAATCGAATATGATAGATGGATCTATTTTTCTATTCATATATATTACTAAAAAAATGGATTTTATATAGTTAAGTGTGTTTGTGAGATTAAATCATTTGAATTTCCTTAAAAAATAAATTGAGAAACACATCATTGTTTAACAAGTTGCATTCACTTGTCCTTTTTACAATTTGTTCATTTCTTTTTGAGTATAGTTTATCAATCATTGATTATTCATTGTGATTATGTGCTTCCTATTTCTAATTTATTAGGATACTTTTAGGTTTTTGGGGTGTATTAAATTTATTATTTTTCTAATTTATTAATTAAGACAATGAGACCCAAGATGCTTCAAAATATTCCAGAAATAGTGCTATTTTTGGATTTAGGGAAAGGAAAGGTAAAGGCATTGTAAGGTAAAATGTAAGACGGAGGGAAAGGAAAAGAGAGACAAGGAGATTATTATCTWATTTATTCTATGTGATGGCTCAAAAGAAAAAAAAAAAAGAATGGATACTTTCTAAATTGCAATGAGAGCTCAATTATGGTTTAGCAAACTTAACATTTCATTMATTAAGCCTCTCGTGTTGGCCTAGCTAAATACGGGACAAAGTGTGGACTCAAGCTTAGCCTCATTGTAATTGATTTTGTTYTGAAAGTATCCAATAATAGCAAATATACAAGCGAACTTCAATGCATATCTAGGTAGAAATTGTTGAATATATGAAACTTATTCTGATAAGACTTTTTTTGTTTATAGTCATTTACTTATTCATTTAATATAATGTTTGCAATTTATTAATAGATGGATCGAGTTTCYATGGATACTCATTCTGGCCCATTAGATGCGTCATTGTTGTCTAGACAAAGACAACACAGGTCTATCATTATATGGGCCGGCGATAAGCCATTTGTGTCTAAAGGTTTACAGTATAGGACTCATGAAGGTAGATTTTGGTCTGCTTATGGTGTGGGCGGTCTTAGAATTAGGGATGCCATAGATGGAGCCGGCTTTCAGGAAGTTTGTAGGTTAGGGAATGTGAGCGTTGATCATGCCCTTATCACCGCTAATGTATTAGGCACGAAATACATCAAAGATGCAAAAGTTTGACATATACTTCGAAGAGATAAGAAAAAGAGATCAATCAGCAGATAACTGGTTGATGAATATCTCTCTCGATAAATGACCTCTCTCGCATGATGGAGGACATAAGTTTGAAATTTTAATAACCAACTTGTCCGAATCTACGAACAATATTCTTAAAAAAAAAAAAACACATGTACTTCCATTTAAGGTATTGGTTGAGATGAGCTTTAGAAAACTTGTTGATTGCTTTTGCCTACACTGAGATGAGGTCACTCAATGTCGATATCCATTTCCATCTAGAATATGACAGATTTACACTGATCTCCAAAATCAAGGCAGGGATGCACTCAGTCATCCAATACTATTTACAAGTTGTTGATTTGGTGTCACCACTCCAGGGAGACAAGGTCGAAGGGGTAACCATGTGTACACGGTCAACATGAGCAAGAATGTGTGTGATTGCCAGAAGTGGCGGTTATTCAGAAGACTGTGTTTCCATGTATTTTTTGTATGCCCAAAAAGAATTTGGGACGCTGCAAATCTATTCAGTGAATTCTACTCCGAGGATAATTATAGAAATACATATAGTTGTGATTTCTATTCCGTTGGAAATGAGTCAACTTGGAGGTCTGCATCTTTCGCCATTAAACATAATGAAGAACTTATGAATGGCTATAATCATGTCGGATAGATGTGTGCTACAAGAATACGTAGAGAAATGGATTTTTGCAGTCTCGATTCTCCCTCAAAATGTTCAAACTATCATCAACTCGATCATAATAAGTAGAACTGTGGGAATAGTAATTGATTCAAATTTGCACCATTATTCATAAAACGAACAAAGTTTATGACTTGTTGTAATGTAATTGAACTTTTATATAATGTTTTCAATTTATATCTTTCTCTTATATAACATTACTTCTTGGTTTAAATTTAATTCAAAAAAACATATTATTCTCTTGATTATATCGTATATTTTTTTGCAATGTAAATGATAGGACAATTTGTATCTTTTTTGGGTAATGAACCCTCTAATAATTTATTTTGTATATGCTGAGATATTAGTTGAAAAATTTTGAAAGTTAATATTGATTATATTCTTGTATTTTGACTTTTTGAGAGTATAAATTTTAAAAAGTTCATAAGTTGTATTTTATAAGTGGATATGACATTCCAATTTTATCGTATATTTGATGTATAGAAGTTATATTCARGAAATATRTTGTGCTTAAAGTATTTCRATTGCTCAAGTGATCGCATTCAGGAAATGTGACATCAAGCTAAYCGCATTAACAAAATGCRATGATCCTAAATTTTTTGGCGCATTAAGGAAATGCAATGAGCTTTAAAATAAATGCATTTACTGAATGCAACAATTTGATGTGGAACGCATTTGGGAAACACGTTCTGCTTAAAGTAATTTAATTGCTCAAGTGATTGCATTCAGGAAATGCAATATCAAGCTGATCGCATTAACAAAATGCAATGATCTTAAATTTTGGCGTATTAAGGAAATGCGATGAGCTTTAAAATGAATGCATTTGCTAAACGCAATAAATTTATCTGGAGCGCATTTTGCAAATGCAATAAGTCTTTTGTTGTCACAAATTCTACAATGCTGTCCACAATAGACGATCTTTCTAAAAAGACGACCAAATGGACGCCCAACTAGAAAAAACCCCAATCTAGCAGCTAGCGCTATCTTCCAGATTAAAGCGAAAAGAGAATGGGAAGCAGAAGTAGCGATATTTTACAAGTAGGAATATCAGTTCCTCCCCTCGTACAAAGCACAGATAGTGCAAGTAAAGCTGAAACTAATTTCATTGACGGAAACCACATAACAAGAATCAGAAATGGACGTTAATAAAGGAGTACCTTTTTCATTTCCCCCATTTCTTGCTATCAGGCCATTGAAAAAGGCATCCCGGTTTATTCTCAAATACCAGTAGAGAATTGGGGAGTTCTTCAAATATTARGRTGGATATTTTACTGATTTGCTTCTTGMATGCTTGGTTTGAAAGGAACTGCTGATTTTCCATATCAAAGCTAATATCTGTAGTACCATAGGTACGAAAAGAACCAGTTTTACAGACCCCAAACTACTTCTCTGTGTGTGAGAGAGAGAAAGAGAGAGAGAGAGAGAAAGAGAAAGGTTGGTTGGAAAGGAGAGTAAAGAAAGAGTGTGATTGAGAAAGAAAGTATACGTGGTTGACTGGTTGGTATTGTTCAATCTGCTTCTGTAAACTCACCCGAGTTCGACTTTGTGCCACAGACGAGCACAGTTACCAGTTGTGAAAATACTTGCAGAGACTAATACAACAAGTTTCCAAACACCCATAGACTAGCAATGGTAGAAGGGTTAGTAGTGAAGAATAAGCAGGTGCAGCTCAAGAACTTGGTGAGTGGCTTCCCGAAAGAGTCAGACATGTACATAACCTCAGAAAGCACCATAAGCTTGAGAGTCCCACAAGGATCAAATGGGCTTTTGGTTAAGAATCTCTACTTGTCTTGTGATCCGTTCATGCGGCTTCTTATGCAAAAAGAGAACTATGGGCTCGAATTCAGTAATTACACCCTTGGCTCTGTACGTATTCTTCTACTCCTTTATATTACAATCTCTCCATTACTATTTGAATGTCGGAATTTGTCAAATTGTTAACTTGCTGTAGTCTATAGAAGGTATAGATGATCTTTCAATGGCCACATGTCAGCATAAAGGGAAAAGACGCTTCTTTTTGTTTTTTTAAGGGGATTGGGACTTGGGTGCTAGTACATGTTTGGTGCAAAAGACGTGGTCATGATTGGACTTTGATCCAAATCCAAAGTGCAAACAATCAATTTGTGATTTTGGACACTGACGTAGGATGGAAGAATTGGACTTATGCTAGCCATGTGGATCATTGATGTGATCAAACATTGCACTCAAACCTCCTCACTACTACTAATTATAAGGTCTATGAGCACAATCTTTGAATACATTAATTATGTTATTTAGCTTTTTTTTAAATTCAAGTCTATGTATTTTGGTAAAATCAGCTTCAAGAAGAGTATCTTCTTTGTTCAGTTCTTTTCCCTCTTTTTCTTTGTGGTGATTGATAAGAATTCCAGTTTGTCATTAATTTTCTCAAATTCAAGAAAGTTAATCGCAGATTTGCTTGATTGATTCATTTGTAGTAGGTAACAAAGGAGTTAAAACAAGTTATTAGTTCTTCTTTGTAATCAATATGTATTATGTACGGAGATAATGTTGTAAAACCTCTACTTGTTCAACACTTGGAAGAAAGAAGCCGCGAATCTAATGAACGAAGAAAAGAGGAAGATGTACTTGCGTGTATGATTGTGGTTGGTGATATATCCAAACAGTAATCTTTGCATCTCTTCAAAATGTTCTCAATTATAAATGCAGCCATTATATGGTTTTGGGGTGGCTGAAGTTGTGGATTCCTCGCTCCCAGACTTCAAGAAGGGTGAGTTGGTTTGGGGTGTAACCCAATGGGAGGAGTACAGTCTCTTATCGGAAACTGTACATCTTTTCAAGATTGAGCACACTGATGTTCCCCTCTCCTACTACACTGGACTGCTTGGTAAGTCCATGTTTGTGCAAATATTTGGTTTCTTAGTGCTGAAAACTTTTTGGGTGATAATGAACTAGTGATTGTGATTGCTATAGTTGAAATCGTGTGTGGTTAGAGATGGAAATTGTATTTTCATGTGATTTCAGGAATTTTCATGAGAGCCATTCAAGGAATASTGTGATGTTGCCAATGAATTCAAGCTTAAATCTYCCAAAATCTAAAATACTTTATATATAGGAGTTGATCGCAATAACCTTTGCAGAAAAATACTTGTCTGTGAAAGTAGATATTGGAATTTAAGTAGCCTCTACKCCTTTAACATCTTTATCAACAAATATTTTTTTGAACCTTGCTAAGGTATGCCTGGTTTGACTGCATATGGGGGATTCTGTGACGTTTCTAAACCCAAGAAAGGAGATAAAGTATTTGTATCTGGAGCATCCGGAGCCATTGGTCAAATKGTAGGTCAATTTGCAAAATTGATGGGTTGCTATGTTGTTGGAAGTGCTGGAAGTAAAGAAAAGGTAAATCACCTCTGCTTTGTTTGTTCCCTTTTAGGGGTTGATGGCACTCTTCTCAGCTCATTTTTTAAACACTATAAGAAAACTTATACTTCCTGCATCGTTTTTTTTTAGTATGGTCTCACTTATAATTATGCTTATTCTTGTAAAAGGTTCAACTTTTGAAAACCAAGCTTSGGTTTGATGATGGTTTTAACTACAAGGAAGAGCAAGACTTGACTGCTACTCTTAGAAGGTTTGCATTCAAACATTCTCGTTTATGCAGCTTTTAGTTTCTTTTCCAAGGGACAGAATCTAAACATCTTGAATTAAACATGTGTCTTCAAYTCATGTGTTCTGATACATTTCTAKATGCATTTTGATTTAATGAACACAATCTCTGAATTACCTCCAAGAACATAATGGTCTAGTCAGGATTTAACCTTATATAATCAATAAGSAATCATCAAAATTTGATCTTTACAGGTACTTTCCCAAAGGAATTGATATTTACTTTGAAAATGTCGGGGGAAAGATGCTTGATGCAGTGCTTCCCAACATGGCCAAACATGGTCGAATTGCAGTGTGTGGAATGATTTCACAATACAATCTTGAAAAGCCTGAAGGAGTATACAAATTGCCACAGCTGATCTTCAAGCGTGTTCGAATGGAAGGATTTTCGGCTCTAGACTACTATTCTGATTACTCGAAATTTTTGGATTTTAATCTACCTTACATCCGAGAGAAAACATTGATCTATATAGAAGACATCAGTGAGGGCCTTGAAAGTGGCCCTGCAGCCCTTGTTGGTCTCTTCAGTGGTCGCAATGTCGGGAAACAGCTCGTCGCAGTTGCTCATCTCGCGAATGATCATTGATTCTCATTGCATTGGGTTGATGTATGTCTGGACTCCAAAATTGAGTTTAATAATCTTATCAAACTTATTGTTTAATTCAATAAATTTCCTTCAATAATCTTTAATAAAGTAGTTTCGGCTACAATATAAAAGATATTATAAAAGAATATAAAATATTTATCTACTAATAAACGCTCTATTTTTAATGTTAATAAGATTTGCTCTAACCTTAGAAATGGATTTTCTAGGTTTTATGCACATATAATTTTACTTGTACATTGATTAAAGAAGTTTAAATTATCTCCTGAATTTGCATTTGATACCCTACAAATGAATTACACCAACTTCAGTTGTCATCTCTTGACCCTTCCCCTTCGTATATGCCTCAAGAGACTAAAGCAATAGCACATAACAGTTAAAGTGCGTTGAAGATAGGAACCGGTTCGAGACCGGCCCTGGCCTGTCAGTCTGAAGCTCTCTTCATATTGATTGGTTAGGCAGGCCGCTTCACTTCAATTCTTCCGTCATTTGGGCTGCCAAAAAGGATCCGTTGGGCTCTTTGAATGTTTGAAATTTCAGCMGTTGAAGGCTGTTTAAGAAAAACAAAAACAAATTAGATTTTCAAAATTACCATTTCACCCTCAAAACGGTAATATCAAATTTTCCCTATAAATGCCCCCCACATCCCTCGAACTTCTCACGCCAATACTCTAGAACTCTCAAAACTCTTGAACAATTCATGGAAAAAAAATTCAAACAATTCTTGAAGAAGTTTCCATCCAAGAAGAAGAATTTATAAAATTCCAGTAGGTATCATCTTCAAGCAGTTTAGAATTCTTGAGTGTTTTTCTCCAAAGTTGCTAGTTATAATATGCTCTTAAATTATAAAGAATATGCTAAGTCTTGAGATATATGATGCAAAATATTTTAAAGTATTCAAAAATATTATGATGATTCGGTATAGCTTTGTGTTTAGATCCTCAAGGAAAGGTTTCAAAATTTGAATTTAGTAGTGTCTATTTATATGGATCTTTAGATGCTAAAGATAACAGAGCTAGTCGACATTTTCTTGCAGAAGATTTATTACTTCTTAAGAAATTAAAAAAATTAATGATACTTTGCTTGAAATGTTTATATTCTACAAAAAGTTGGATGATTCTTGATTGACTAGGAATTCTTCGTCAGCTCTTGAATTAGATTGGCAGCTTCTACCTGGAGCTTCCTCTCCCGAAGTGATCAATGCTTTCTCCATTTTCAAGGGACAAAGCAATATATCATCTTCGACGACATCATTAAATTAATTTCAATGAGTTCAAAATTTAAGAGTGAGTCCATAAATCGAAGATGATTCACCTAAATTTTACATTTTTCGGTGCTGGCGCAAAAATGCAAAAATATTTTYGTCACTTYCCAAAATAGCACGAGATATTTTTGTCTTACTAGTGTCAATTGTAGCTCTTCAACGGGAACGGTATTAGATGATAGTAAAAATCAATTATTACCAAAAATATTAAAAACTCCTAATATGCAACACTAGTTGATGGAAAGTCATAACCCGACAACAACAAATAAGGATTGAATATTAGTTATCTTCACAGCAAATTTGAATGTTTAGATGATTTAGATAAATCAAGAAATTAATTAAATAATTTTTCTATATTTATATTCTTTCTTAGACTTGTATTAATTCTTAGCATATTATATTTAATTTTTCAATACTTATTTTATTTGTTTTGGAAAGTTTTTGGCACTAAATCCCCCTCCTATATAATTTTTACTTTCAAAACTAACAAAATTAGCAAGAGTCTATGCTAAATCCCTCACTATTTCAAGATGGCTTTATCCAATTAATTATTTCCTTCTTACTTACATATATTTTTAATTTATTAAATTTATTTCATAAAAATAGATAGATATAACTTTTCAAATCAAAGTCGAAATTTTTCTAAATAATCAAAATAGATATAAATTATTCTAAGTAGATAGATATAAGTAACTACAAGTTTTGTTTTTAAAATTTAAAAGTAACAAGATTACAACATTCCATCAATTAAGCATGTCTGCCTACACAGCTGCTAGAACTTCAGGTGGTCCACTGACCATATCCATAATACATCTTGTGTTAAACTACATTCAAATTTCCCTGGCAAGGGGGGTGGCCTATTAGTTTTGCGAGGTGTATAACAATTATCCAAGCAAGAACCTCTATTGAGACGATGCCGATATAGCTGAAGGATACAGCACAGTGGAGAGAGGCTATAATTAGAACTCTTGATCATTTGCATTGCAAGAAGACAATCTATTTCAATAATGAAACAATCTAATTCCAATTCATCCACTACGGAGAGAGCTTTAAGAATAGCAAAGCAGGTCCAGCCATGATGGCATTAAGCTCCCCTTTGTCATCACGAACGATGATACCCAACCCAACATCACCTGAATTCCAAGCACCATCAACATTCCAGAACATCCTCCGGTGGTTATTTCATTATTGTTGAAGGCCTTGCTTTGTTGAATTTTTTTAAGGTTACTATTGCCTCTAGCTTTCTGATATTCAAGCAGTGAAGTTGAAGCCATCCGCACTATATCTATTTCTTGTATGATTTTGTTTTCAAAGACTTTTTTATTCCTTGTATTCCATGTTCCTCACAAAACGACTAGGAATCTGGAATGGAGTAATAAGTTGTCTATGACCTATTGCATGTGTGTTGTACCCCTGAATGCCGCTGAGATATTGAATCCAGCCAATTGCAAGACATTCCTTGCATAAGTGCAATCTAAGATAAGGTGAACATCAGTTTTAATATGACATCCACAGAAAGGACACTGTGAGTATTCAATGGAGATTTGCTATAATAGGTATTTTGAACTGATAAAATTTTATTTGCACAACCTCCAGCTCCGAACTGATATTTTTGAGATGTTAAGTTTCCATAATTCCCCTGATGAATTGGATGGATTGATGTCTTCTGAAATACATAATTTGAGGAATCTCTACCTAATTTATGTGTTGATCTTACAATAAATCATCCCCAAGCTTCGTAGTGCCAAATTAACACATCTTCACAAGGCTCATTGCTAAGGGAGATACTCCTGATCTATTCAATATCCCATTGCTTAAATAAACCTTCAGTACATCATAAATCAATCGTCTAGAGCCTTGTAGAAGGAGATCATTGACCTTGAAATTTGATGGCATGAATAAGTTTGGTGTAATCAAACGAGAATTATATGGACATGGCAACCAAGATTGACTATAGACCTCTGTGCTTTCACCATTCCCTATCCTCCATCTTAGTCCCTGTTGTAAGAGACCTTTTACCTCCCAAATGCTATGCCATATATAGGATAGTTCGTTGCCCAATTTAGCTTCCAAAAAATTATAATGGGGATAATACTTGGCTTTAAGTACTTTACTTATCAACAAATCTGGCATCTTCAATTGTCTCCAGCTTTGTTTAGAAAGCAATGCAAATTTAAAAAACCTTCATATTCTTGAAAGCCGTACCACCCCCTCCTTCGTATTTACATAGAAAATCCCATCTTTTCGAATGTAATCCATTTTCGTCTGTTCCATGACTCCACCAGAATTTACTCATCAAGGAAGTGATTTTGTATTCCCAGTTCACTGTAGATTTGATGTTTGAGAATTTCATCTGCACCTTTTGAAACAAAATTGGTAGATTTATGAAAATTTATGTCCTGTCCTGAAGTGCTTTCGTTGTTATGTAAGATTTCCTTTACTGTTTGAGCTGCTTGAATAAAGGAACAAGCCGTCATCAGCCAATAACCTCCGAAGCTATTCTCCACATGCATATGCCTTTGGGCATTCCCAGCTACAGTGCTTGTTTAGTAAAATCAGAAAATCCCTCGATGCAAATAACAGATAAGAGGAAGGAAAGCGGATCTCCTTAATAGAGTCCTCTTGAACGAAAGAAAGCTTCGATTAATGAGCTGTTAACTAGAATCTGAAATGAAACCCATCGAACACATGTCTCCATTAGGCCAACAATCTTGTATGGGAACCTAAATCTCAATAGTCTCCATTCAAGTAAGACCATTCAATCTTATCACATGCTTTGCTTATATCAAGCTTTAGTGATAAAGAAGGAGCTCCTTTGCCATTTAAGCTAATGAAAAAAATTCAAACACAATGATGAAATTGTCGGTTATTTGCCTACCTTGTACAAAAGCATTTTGTGTTTCATTCATGATAGGGGTAGTATTCTTTGTGATCGAAAAGGTAAATATATATTGAATGATCTAAAAAACGTAACCATCAATAAGAGGGAAAACCCCCCAGAATCGCAGAAACCCAATCATCAGGATGCACAGACACAAACTGATAATAATGGTTCCTAAAACAAACAAGATCTACCTATCACATAGGTCAACAGTAATACCTATGTAACATAAGAAAAAGTAACATATACATCAAGAGTATATCTGGCATAATACTCTATAGGTAACAATCTTAATCTTTATAGCAATATCCAAATGCCGTTGGACCTGCTCATCAAATAGAAGGATATTTCGTGCCTTTTATATAAAATAGATGGTATAACAAAAAGCCAGTCTCAAAACTCGAAAGGGAAGAAGCCCCCCACGATGTTCCTTCAAAAAACATTTGAAGACACTATAAATAGTAGACATTGCTCGTGAAACATCCAGCCAGTCACGAATATGGGTTCAAACCTCCCTCATAAATAGACAGCTAAAGAATAATTGTGAGATAGACTCTGGTGCCTGTTTAAAACAACATTCCGTAGCACTATCCAAAAACTGAAGATCATCCCAAGTCGCCAATCGGTTCCGTGCACAAAACCACACTGTGAAGGAACACTTAGGGGGGATATACTTCTTCTAGATACACTTCATCCAGGGCCTCCTCACAACCTGGATTCGGAGTATATCATATGCCTCTGCAAAATGAAGCCTCTTCCTAGTCTAATCTTTTATAACGCACCAGCAACCTGATGAACTCCAGAAGTGCATCCCGGCTAGCCGCTAGCTTCTTCACTATAGGGGAATCCCTAGAATGCAGCTCCCAACTCCAGACTGAATGATCCCTTAAGTAGTAGGAGTGCACTTATCACCCCTATAAAGTATCCGCCTTACAATGAATATTTCATAAAGTCCTTGCAAAGAGTGTAGACTTCCATGCTCTATAGTCCATAAGGCCAAGCCCCTCTTCTCCTTAGGGAGATATACATCAATCCATGCTACCCTTGCCTGTTTTCCTATCCACGAAAAATTCCTACACAATGCCGTGATCCTCTCCAACATAGAATGGGGCATAGGGAAGGCCTGTAACCAGAATGCTTCAACTCCTTGAAGCACTGCTCGAATGAGCTCCACTCTACCTGCATAAGATAAGCTCTTATGATTCTATCCATGTATATAATCTGTAATCAACTGTAACAATGGGAAAAATTGAGCTACATACACCTTTATGCAGGCCAAAGTAATGCCCAAGTACCTAAAAGGAAAGCTCTCCAAGGTACACCCAACAAGGCCAAGTTTATCCTGTAACTCCACTCCATCAATGCCAGCAACAAAAATATTAGACTTCAAAGGACTAATTGTGAGGCCTAAGACTTCCTCCAAACAATGTAGGCACACTACAAGAATCTGGATTGATCGAAAATCTGCCCGAGCAAACAGTATAATGTCATCGACAAATGCAAGGTGAGTGATGCCAGTCGCCCCACACTTTGGATGATGATCAAAATCTGAGTGGGCTGTCTGCTGCTTGGGTGATCAAGAAAGATACTCAATACAAAAGAGGAACAAAGTAAGGGACATGGGATCTCCTTGCCTCAAGCCCTGCTTTCCTCTAAAGAATCCATGAAGTTGTCCATTAATAGATATGGAGTAGGAAGCCGAAGTAACACACTCCATAACTCATCCAATGAACAACTCAAGAAATCCAATGGCCTTAAGAATATCTCCCAAAAACGTCCAGGATATTGTGTCATAAGCTGTCCGAATATCAATTTTAAGCAAACACCTTGGTGAGACCCTCTTCTGAGTATACCCTTGCACCAACTCTTGAGCCAAAAAAACATTGTCCAATAGGGCCCTCCCGGGCACATAAGTAGCCTCTGCCGGGTCAATAATAGATTCAAGTCGACAATCTGCCAAGTCCTTCGTCATATAATCAATAATTGTATTCCTCCCAGGTTTCTCTTGAGGGGAGCATACACAATTAAAATCCCCGAACACAATCCATGGCAGAGAGAGGCACCCTTAACATAATCAATCAGTCCCATAATTCTCATCTACTGCATATAGAGTATAGAGCATACACAAAAGTAATAACCACAATGTTGTGTGTAGCTTTACAAGTAACCTGACAATGAAAATGTTGTGGACCAGCTTCAAGAACCTGACACTCAACAATATGCATATCCATAGCACTACCATCCGACCTCCATCAATCATATTAAGATTTGAACATACTCCCCAACCCAGGTAACGATTATGCACAAATCTATCAAGTAAGAAAGCTGTGAATTTACTTTCTAACACACATATAATCGATAACCCTATGTGACTGATAGAGGTCCACAAGATGTTGTTATTTAGCCGCTCTATATAGACCCCGAACATTCTAGCATAAGATTTTCATAAATCTCGGAGGGATGGGATGGGAGCCACCTTACTACTCTCCGGTTCCTTGCCCTTACTCCGATGCCCAACAGTTTGCCTAGCCATCTGCCTAGTACTAGGTGCCAGTAGGGGTTCTAGTCCTTCTGGCCATGACCCAGCCCCAGTAGATGCGCCCCATGCGCCTGTTTTTTCCCTCTGTAGCTCTTAACCCCTGCTGCCCAGGCAATTCTGTCTGAGCCAACCCCTCTTGGCCCGCAAGCCCAGATATTAAAAAAAGCGATGCCCAGTGCATCCTCTCCACTAGAAAGGTGCCTACCATCCCTTTCCCCATCCTCTAATACGCCCAGTGCCACAGTTGGATTCGAGGCAGCAACACACCCAAGGCTCCGGTGCTGCTCATCTAATGCCTTTGCATTGCTGGGAGTACTTCCAGCACTGGTAGCATCCTGGGCATCCTGTAGATCAAGATCCACTTGCAAATCAAGCCATTGGTGCCCAATGCTCTTGCCATGGTACACATATCCCGCTGAGTAGGTAGGACTGACACATCCTCCAACCATGGTGAGCACCACTAACCCGTTCTCCATCCGGCTGTATTCCTAAATCAACATCCGACCGATGAGCTTGTTGTTTACCCACCATATCACAACCACATTGGCAAGCAAACGAGCTACGACCAAACCTCTTACAATGACAACAATGATCTGAAAAGTTCTCATATTCCACTTGTTGCTTATAAAGGGAACCATCCAGTAACTTCACATCAAATGCTATAACCAGCTCCACGAATATGTTCAATTCCACAAGAAATTGTGCAAAGGCAATTCTAATTTTTGCCTTTGTAATTTGATCCATGCAAATGGGTCGCCCAACACACGATGAAAGCTTCCCCAACGCCTTAGGATTCCAATRGTCCAAAAACAATGATGGAAATTTCACKCACAAAGGAACCATCAAGAACTTTTCCTCATCAAAACAAAATCCCTCCGACAACGGGCGCAAAAGTAACGTCTTCCCATAAGCCATATATAGTCCATCTATAAGGACATAATTTCGATCGACTTCTGATGAAACTGAAAAACTGTCCAACCGTGAGCATGTGGCAAAATGTAACACGGATACGCCAAGTCATGTTGATGTGTTGGTCAGCCTTCAAACCAGGGAACCGCCTAGTAAAATAGCCCACTAAGCAAAACCCCAACTATCCTTCAAGTGCGTAATGTCCTCCAAATCAAGTTCTACTTCACTATTGTTAGGTTTCGTATACCCCAACTTCTGGCCTTTATCCAAATTTCGGTCGTCCATAAAGAGGTTGGCCCAAGACATTCTTTCCTTCCCTTCTGCACGCATAGGCACTGAACGCTCTTTTCTTCCAGTAATTAGAARAGCCAACTACTCAGGCATTTCATCAAACAATTGGTCTGCCACCTTACTAGGAGGACCAAGAATTTCCTCAAACACCTGATGTGCACTGATTTCCTTGGCACTAGGCAACACAAAGAACTGGAGTCAAGTTCGCCACAATGCACTCTGTCCTGCCCTTCAGTGCACATGGGCACCAGAAGSACAAATGACCCAAGGACTGGATTAGGAGACAACTTAGGCCGTTTCACAACACATTGTCAGCCACCTTACTTCTAGTACCAGGAAATTCATCAAACATTTGATTTGCAACAGGTGCCTTAGCAAGAGGCAAAGTAGATTGTTGAGCGTCCCTTCCACCCCCCAGCCTTCGGGCCTTCCCATCCTCCCAGAGGCTAACACAGGTGA
This sequence comes from Rhazya stricta, assembly GCA_001752375.1. NCBI lineage: Eukaryota > Viridiplantae > Streptophyta > Magnoliopsida > Gentianales > Apocynaceae > Rhazya > Rhazya stricta. The sequence continues at coordinate 4,177,148 of MEJB01000029.1, read as the reverse complement.
CAACCTAGGCATTGTGTCAAACACTTTGTCTGCGCCTGTGAGTTTACCAGTGTTCTTAGCAATAGGCGACGCTGGCAAGCTAGAAATACCTCCACAAATTGGGCCTCTTTTCCTCTCTCTCTCTCTCTCTCTCTCTCTCTCTCTCGCCCCTTTCTAATTAGGTTTATTTTTTATACTAAATTTTCAACATCAAGATAAAGAGCAAAAATGTAATTATTTTATTAGTCCATGATTGACATTAACGTTTTTTGGAAATTCAAACTCAAGCTAAACTATAATACGGTGAAATAGCTTAGGGTTATCGAAATGAGAGTTTTCCTTGCATTCTCATACAAAAATTGTAGATTGCAGCTAAGGGGGGTTTTCTGGCATTTTTCTTTTGTTTGATAAAAAGCAAGTCTCTGAGCCTCACTTCTCTTCATCTTTCTTCACAATCTAATCTATTTTGTCCCAAAATTCGGGCTACAACCAGAAAACCTTTTCTTCAAGTGCTCTCTATATTAGACAAAAATGAGGAGAGAAGATAAGAGGTTGAACTGTGGTGGTTTAGAGAAAGAGAGAGAATGAATTATTAAATTTTTTCAATTAATTACATTGACTAGAAAAAGCGACAATTGTTGACTGAAGTATGGAAACTTGTTCCAATTGAATCTTCTTTAGAGATATGAAATATGAGTTTTCAATTTTTACAAGGATAATTGATTATTGCATTGCATATATAGTTGCACGTTAGCATAGTCGACTCAGTTAATTATTGGATCTACTTGATTAAACTCGCAAAATTAATCTCAATCAAAATGGAAGATCAGATTCAAGTAGATAGCATAGCTGCACATTAGAGGCAATGGATGAAAAAATTGAACAACTACAGGTCTAAGAATCTCATGTCTGGAAAGTGAGTTTAATTATGATTAAATTGCATCTCTCTTTCTTGACCAATCATGTCTATGATGACATTTTGAATTTACTTTGGTTCAAGATCCTCATTGTCATCTATGATATCAAGAGCCCTCTATATTACTTTGAGGAACTTGAATCTATTTATCAATATCTTTTGGCTATCTTTATTTATTTCTAATGGCCATTTTGATCATATGGTCCCATTTTCTTTGAGGATATTTATCTTTAGAACCAAGAGATTGGCCTCCTCCTGCTTTAGAATCAAGAGGTAGGCCTTACTTTTGAGGTGGCTTAGAATCACTAACATACTTCTGGCATGTCTTAGAATCACTATCATACTTCCAACTTGTTTAATAATCACTAGCTAGTATATCAATACTTTTGCCTTATTAGACTTCCATTCAGATAGGAATAGTTATTGCGAATAAAGTTTAGTAATTCTTGTTGGATTGATAAAGCTAGCTACTTGAACTTATTAGTTTCTGCAATTGAGTTTTTTTTTTTTTTAAATCTCCAGTTCACTAGCTCATAACCAAAAGTGGGTTACCAGTTCACTATCTCATTAGCGATGGTTTAGCAATCAATTATAACGGCTTAATAAAATATTCAACCAAACCATTTTGTGTATTAATGTGAGCTACAGAATGTTCAACAATAATCCTTGTTGGCATGTAATAAGCTAAAAAAAATATGGGATGAACATACATAAGCATCATCCGAATGAATTGATTTAATTCAATGGTCTAAAATTCTGTTTGTGATTGAATTATCTGAGTAAATATTCTAGCAAACTTTAGGTTGCAATTGATAATAAACTCATATCTGACCGTCATATCGATGAATCAATTAACATCATAAAATATTTAAATTGATACACGATGGATATAAATAAGTTCACATATATATCACCATAAATCTATTATAAAAATGTCGAACTTTCAACTTCTTTTTTGCATGTGATGTTCTAATAATCAATTTCAAGAAACACATGGGAATTTATTTGGTATTCAACACTTTTGGTTTTCTCAAATGAATGATCATTTAAATTATCAATTATTTTTTGTATTGTTCTAAATTTAATATAACTTAATCCATTATGCCAAAAAATAAAAATGTTTGGCTCACATATACAAGTAAACTTTTGTTGGTTAATGACTTTTCGACCCCTTAAAACCCTGGAAGTCCTAGGGTTTTTAACCTCTATAAATAGAGAGTTTTGGTTCACATAATACTAATGAAAATCTCTCTAGAGTTTGCTCCCTACTTTCCTTCTTCTCTTCCTTCTCTAACTACAAGACTTCTTCTCCCTTCCCCTTCTCAATTACAACACGTTATCAACATGACTCTTTGCCTATTTTCACATTTTATTCCTAGTTTTAACACTTGTTTTTCTTCTTACATTTAATTGTTTTTTTTTTTGTAATTTTTTCTTACTTATTGTCACATTTTATTCTAACTAGTTTTATTTAATTTACTTATTCTTGCATTTGATAGTAGCTTTACTTAGTTTATTTATTTGTTTACTTATGGTCAAATTTTACGTAGTTATTTTTTGCATTCTTAGCCTAATTTTAGAGAATTTAGAAAATGAAGGTTTAGGAGGAACTAGTTCCATGGCACCGCCAGAAACCTACACCAAGAAAATGCTCGAAATAATGTACTACAACTTGTAAAAGGAAAAAAAAAAAAAAAAAAAGGCTGCTTGGTTGATATATATATATTTTTTTAAACTAAGGATGATGATATTAGAAACAAGTCCTTTTCTAAATTTTTCCATAATGAGTTAATTCAAAGAAGAGGGGAGGGAATGGGCACACTAAATGTGCACGTGAAAAGTCATCAGGGAAAGATTAGGACATACAAACAGCCTGTGGAAGTAAGTATTAATTTAGTTATAGTCATGATAGAACTAGAAAACAAATGATTAGGTTTGTTACCAAAACTAATGTTGCTTTAGCTATGGGCGAACAACCAAAGTTTAGAATGCTAGTTAATAATTAGTTTACCCCTAGTTATAAAAGGCTATCTAGATCAACCCTAAGAAGTGATATCATTAGGGCTTACAAAGAAAAGGATGATGTACTTATAACTTGTTCTTGATTCTAGAAATGATTTTTTTCTTTATTGTGTTATGGCTGGAAAAGTAGTGTCAAAGAACATTATTTGTTGTGACTTGTCATTGAATAGATAATGAATGAAATATACATAATATAATTTTAGGATCCAAAGGTTTTGAATATCCTCATACAACTAGTCATATTTCTAGAATAATTTTTTATTCTTGTATTGAATTTAATATTTTAAATAAGATTATGTGTATTTCTTATGATAATATTAAAAATAATGATGCATCTATTCCTTCACTTAAAGCCTAAATGCAACTAATACTAGATGGTAAAATATTTCACATTATGTTTGCATGTCATATATTAAATTTATTTGTTAAGTATGGTATGGATACAAAATTGTAGAAGATCTTGTGTTGATTATCAGACATGTAGTTTCATTTATTTAAAGTTCAACTATTGGAATGCACTAGCTAACTTCTTAGCAAAAAGGGTTGTATCTTTGCATTTGAATTTATATGGTTGATATGAATTTTCCACATGATGTATTTGGCTTTGCCTCAAGGTGATATGCCGATTTTTCTTCCCCAAAAAAAAAAGAAAGGAGTTCCGCTATTGGAGCCCAGCATTTTAAGTCATGTGTTTGGACCAAAGCTTAAGTTACAGGAGGTTAAAATTAGATGTTCAAATTACGTGAAATTCTACTTTTGACATGTTCTCGAGTGATATTCCTTATCAAAACCAATTAATAGAAATTTGCAATAATGATAATTTTGAGCCCAATTAACAATCAAACATTTTGAAGATGCCATATTAATTTCCTTTTCTTGGGTACGTTTAAGGAAGCCGTACTACTTCTTTACGGGAAAAGGGCTGGGTTGAACCTTTTGGCAGGCTGCTTATGAGGTTTGTAGCCCTTTTAGGTAGGTGGTGCTCCACCACTCTTCGATCCAAGCTTGGAATCTCATGGTAATCCCATTCAAAACAATCTTTGTATTATTCGATTAATTCAATCAGTTCTTTTCGCCGCTCCTCATCCAATAACGTGCTGAGCCGAGTGAGTCTGATTTCCTCATGATCTCCCAAGTCGATGTCTATAATAGTATCTTAGGGTATAAAATTGAGTGCCTGCTTGAGATTTGATTCAGCTTCGAGAACCTATAATGCATCTTTTGCTTTCTCCAAATCAGCCATTTCTGTCTGGATTTTATGAATAGCATAGTAGGCTTTCAATATATCCACACTCTAAATATCTGTCCTTCCTGGTCGGAATCTTTTTCCACCTTGGGTTCTATCAAGCGGCCGTCCTATCCTTGGTTGAGTTCATGCCTAATGATAGCTTAGCAAAGTGGGATGGCTCGAATTCTATGGAGTAAAGGATAGCTTTACTATCTAAGCAAGTATCAATTGAAAATGGACTCCAATTGGCTAGGATGACCTCCATTTGATCACCACCCCAAAAAATGAGTTTTTGGTGAAGGGCGGACAGGATGCATTAATTGGCGTGAATCCAATCTCAACCTAAAAGCATCGTATAGGCTAGTTTGGACTTTACTACTAGAAAGTGGCCTTACTAGTCTTTGAGCCGACTGTGATGCTCATAATTAGAACTCCCTTAGCTTGGGTAGACTCCTCTGTAAATTGTTTAGTCATTTGAATATTAGTACTTATAAAATCAGCTRATGTCTTGCCTAAACATTTCAATGTGGAGATGGACATGATATTGAGAACGGCTTCTCCGTCAACAAAGACTCAGCTAAGTAGATAGCTGTTTAGATAAGCCTTGATATCTAATAGTTTCAGATGATTCACCATTTTCTTGGTCAGCTTAGGGAAAGACATCTACGGYTTAGTCGATAAGAAGTCGGTTGCTGGCATAAGCAACTCAGCCATTATTTCCTCGATTAATAGGACATCTCCTATTAAGTAACTCTACTTGTTCATGTTATTGAATGCATTTGATAGTAAACTAAATATATTGATACCCTGATCTATTTGTTTCTCAAGTGACCTTAGATGTTCTTCGAGTAAAGCTCTCTGCTAGGCTCTTCATCTTTGTTCTCTTCTTTTTTGAGTCTTAATCAAGTATAGCGGCAGAAATGCCAGTCTTTTGGGTAGTAGGATTTCTACGATCATGGTTTCCTCCTTTAGATGAAATTTGGTTGTGCTTCTAGGCCTGTGTTAATCTTTTGAATAGGAAAGGCCTACCATCCAACCGAGTGAATGATGAGGTGTTTGCACCAAGCGAGGTAATCTGCTGTTGTGGTGCTTCCATGATTTTGGTGGACTCCTTTGTCATTTCATGACCTTGAGGTGTCTTCTCATGCCACTGCAGCTTCTTAGCTATATGAACGGCTATCATCATGCTGGCATCGGCTACTAGGAAGGGGTCGGAGTCCACTAATAATTATTAGAACTTTTTGTCTGAAAAATCACCCTTCCTGATTGGCATTTTGAATAATGTTCCTGAACACTACATAATAATTAGTACCATGACTAAATGAGTTATTCCATTTACAATACCTCTTTCCTTTTAATTCATTGAAAGAATGAATCCTCTGGCCRACCAAGAGCTTAATATGCTTATATTTAGTAGCTGATCAAAGATCTGATCGGCTTTTGATATGTCAAAAGAATAACTCGGCTGGTCTCCAGGCTTAGCCTTCTCTTTAGCATAGGGCAAGTGTATGGAGACCTCTTCAATAGCTCGTCTACCATGATTTTGGCTGGTTTGTCTTCTTCTGAATTGGCTATGCCATCGATGACCGAAATCATGGTCTGCCCTCTACTAAACGTGGGTGCTCAAGATTTCTCTTTGTTTTCGATGAAATCTTCTGCACGAATTGCATGGGAAAGTAGTTTGGACAAGTCTGAGAACTCCTGTAGGATAAGCTTTTCCTTTAGTTGTGGATTCATACGTCTGTTTCAAATTCTAGCATTCTCAACTTCCGATAATAAGATGGGAAATTTTCATTTCATTCACTTAATCTCTACAGGAAGTTGGCAAAATCTTCATTGGCTTTTTTATTTTACAGCTAACAAATCTGCAATAGATACCTCCAGGACAGGCCTATAGAACCTCTCGTGGAACAAACGTTCCATATCGGCCCAGCTGTTGACTRAACTAGGAGTAGGCTAGCGTACCATGTAAAAGCTGCTCCAGTTAGCGACAAAGAGAAGAGCTGTAGTTTGTGCAAGTCATTGTTTTTGAGCTCTCCATATTGAGCCGTGAATTAGCTAATGTGCTCTATTGTTGTTTTTTTATAATCTCTTGAGAAAGTGGAAAATTTAGGTGTCTTATTTCCTCGCTACATGGCAGCTGCATAGTCTATCCATTCTAAGTAGGGTTTCTTATAAATCAAATGGTAAGTGCCAGCAATGTTGAGCCCAAACTTCCACCTTACTAAATCAGTTACTGCATTAGCATCTAGTGGCAACCATTCGAATTGATACAACCATTCTGGAAAATACCTCTCCTGATATTATATCAAGATGAGGTATCTGCTCTTGTACCTAAGATGTTTTAGTTCCCATAGTCGGCATTATTTGCTGCATATTGAAATCCCAGGTTTGACTGGTAGGAAATTGGGTAGCATAATCTTATTGTCCAATAGCGTACTGAATATACCACCTTGGTATATAGAAAAATTCGAGGCCTGTGGTAAGAAGGGATTAGAAACTTCCTAAGTGTCGTAGGGTATTGGCTGCYCCCTTGGCTATGATGACCAAGGTAGATGAGGTTGCCCTCTAGATGAATTATAGCCAATTGGCTAGTAAGCGTTTCTTCAAGCCATTGTGATCGGGTCCTAGGTGATTGTGGCATAGGTGGATTTACACTACTTCTAGACTTTCCAAATAGTGATTTTTCATTAAGGTAGAGGGAAAGTAGCTAGAATTGGATTAGAGTATGCCGAAATTCCACATTGCACTAAACCTTGTATTTCATTTTGCAACATAGGCCTGAAAACAAAAATCTGCACTGCTCCTTAGTGAATCGGATAGCTAACGAAGACGTTAGAGTTGTCTGCTCATCAGTCAATGATGATATATCTCTATGGCTACTAGTTGTTTCCGAGGGAAAATCCCGTCTTTCTAGATTTTGCAGGGCAGAGCTCACCTAGCCGATCTTTGGCATATCTATAGTAGGTATGTCTTGGATGTGAGTTTGATTGCTCTAATCTCTAGGCATGATCTCTCAGCTGGAACGAAGTTTCATCACACTTAATACATCCTACTAGGCGTGCCAATTCTGTTGGTATGGAAAATTTCCTAATCGACTCGGCTATCTTAGTTGTGGCGTACTAAACTTTTCAACACAACGAGGTTTGAGTTTCAATTAGCTAGCTGTGTAATCGGTTAACCGAATCCGTAGCAACCCCTTTTTATATGTGGACTTGTAACGCCCCGCCCGAAACATTAGGTCGGTACGTTATTAAATTTGATGAACTGGCCTCATAAACCACCACAAGTCTTTTCAGCACGTTTTGTCCTCACTCGCGCGCTCATCAGGAACTTCCCAGTGGGTCACCCATCCCAGAATTACCCCAGGTCAAGCTCGCTTAACATTGAAGTCTTTATGAGATGAGCTTCCAAAAATAAGATGCATCTTGATGGTATGAGTAGTACCAATCAAACCATATCACTTACAATCTCCCACCACCCATTCTTGGGTCGGGGTCTTACAATTCTCCCCATTTAAACACTCAACRTCCTTGTTGAGCCTCAAATCTAGGACCGTACCATCCGTGTGAGATTCTAGAGGTGGCTCCTACGGCCTCAAGAGGTGTCTCCYGTCCTCCTTGACGTAGCACTTTGCGTCACATAGCACTTAGTTCTCACAGTTCTGGACGGCTCAGCTTTGATACCATTTGTAACGCCCTGCCCGAAACATTGGGTCGGTACGTTATTAAATTTGATGAACTGGCCTCACAAACCACCACAAGTCTTTTCAGCAGTTTTGTCCTCACTCACGTGCTCACCGGGAACTTCCCARTAGGTCACCCATCCCARAATTACCCCAGGTCAAGTTCGCTTAACACTGAAGTCCTTATGAGATGAGCTTCCGAAAAGAAGATGCATCTTGATGGTATGAGTAGTACCAATCAAACCATATCACTTACAATTCCCCCCACCCACTCTTGGGTCAGGGTCTTACAGGGCTTCTCGAGTTAGCTTTAGTAAGTCCTCACAAAGTGTGCAAATCAAACATGCTAACCAGGAAAAACTATTATATATGTATGTTCGTTGTGGCTAAGAAAATAGCAAAGTGGATTTTCTAACCGATCAGGGAACAAAAAAACCAAGACAAGCATGCAAACATAAACTGCAAAATGTCACACAGCAGAAATATGCAACTAAGATAGCTAAAGCTAGCCGAGTGATTATGCTGAAAGATGCCAAATAGTAAAAAGATGCAATTTGGTTAGCTTACGCTAAATAAATGATTATGTTGAATGAGGAAGTGATGCAGTTAATAAGATGAAACAAGCTAAGTAATCATGTATGAGCTAGAAACCTATAAAGATAATTATGAGAAAGTAGTAATGAGTGCAATAAAGAAAGCTATAAAAAACTGAATAGGCTAACAAATCATGCTATTAAGGCTAGAAATGCTTATCATTTAAGAAAGCAAGCAAGTGTTATAACTAGTAAACATTACTTAAAAAGACTAAAAAACTATCTTAACAAAGCAAATACTCAATTAATACTAAAAAGCTGATCATAAAACTAGCTATGAAATGAAAACATAGATAAAAATAAAGATAATATGCTTGATTGTTTTGGTTGATTGATTGGGGTATTCTCTGCTTTCTTTCTTCTTATTTATACTCCTTTGTGTAATGTTCTTTTGTTGACTGGTGGTCATGAAAGTCAGCCACTATTATGCCAATTCTCCTTCTTTCGTGCTATTTTCTTGGTCCACATTTAACTCAATCGACCATTCAGTTGATCAATCAGGTAGTTATGGTCTTATCTGGTTGTAGAGCCGATCTCTTGGTTTCTCGCTGTTTCTACCGATTCACCTAACTTTTTTCTCATACTCCTCAGTCATCTTCTAATCAACTTCTTACTTGATTTTGTTAGCCGTTGAGTTTTTCAGCCATTTTTGACTCCTTTTCCCTTGAACTTATGTCTGATTTAACCTTGCTCAGCTAGCCGTTGCTTCCTACCTTAATCGTTGACGTCGGCTATTTTCAACTATCAACATAAATAATCAAAATGATAAACAATTAGATCTCACAACTTTCTTGAATCAAAACATCCTTAGTACTTCAACCAGAATAAAGCGTTTAGTACATAGTCTAGAGCAAAAATACAAAGTCTATAATAGAATGCCGAATACTGAATAATTCTTCAGTCTTGTGATTCCTATCTTATATAAGTATGACGAGGAAACTCAGAAATCGTAATAAAACTCAATTACCTAATAATAATAATAAAATCCTAAATCTATTAAGGAAATAAGTATTTTCGAAAACCAACTACTAATTACATGGGATACATATCCCATAATACTCCAAAGACAATAGGGATCTTCCAAAAGATAATCTTCCAAGCTAAAAACACCTTCACAAATTCATCCATCCCACTTGCCTACACGATATACATGAGTTGTTGGAATTTTGCTTCAAAATGCACCAAATTACCTTCTTTTCTCCCACTACCTCCAAAGAGTCCTAAAGGGATAAAAATCAATATTAGTGCAATATATCTGTTCTATAAATCATTAAGTATACCACAATTATCACAATAATTTGGACTCTATCAATTCCCTCACACTTAAATGACACTTGTCTTCTAGCATTCTCCAAAATCAAAACAAAACAAAACAAAAGACACAACACAACACACAATAAACAAATCACACTAAACTTAAAACTTCCTCAAAAAATGCACAGTCATAAGTGAGCTAAAATCCAACAGAAATAAACACACAATTCATAGCACCTCAACCAAAGAAAATCTTAACCTCCTTAATAATCGCCTCAAAATCAAAACACACATTTCTCAACAAATTTCACAAAGATAAGCACTCTTAATCACTCAAAAGTATATACGAGTTAATATCTCACTCAAGTTGACACAAAAAATGACATTACTGTAGGCTTGYACATATGTCACATTGCCACCACTATAAAGTAAAATCACATATCAATCAAAAAGTCTTTATTTATGGTAATGGGGCTAGGATCAAAGGTAGTATAAAAGAAGGATATGAAAGGGTTTAAAAGTATCAAAGGAAATGAAGAACCGATCAATGACATTCAATCTCATGAATATACTTTTCTCAATATATGACAACTCTCTTTCCCATATAATCCACAYATCATAAAGTAACTCTAATTGTTTCAACAAATTATAGCATTGCTACTACTTGCAATCGTTGACTTTTTTTCTCTTTTGCCTCCCTTTTTCTATTTTCACTTCCTTTGCTCTTTTTCTTATTTTGCTTTTTCGCTTACATGATTTCTTTCATAAGAGATATTCAACCATAGTTGTCAACAACAATTCATATGTTCCATCAAGTATTCACTTCTCAATCAACTAGTCATGCATTTCTTTTACACTTGGGTTTAAAGATGGTCTAAAACAAAGAACAATGGCYGAAGGCATAATATTCATGGTTTAGTCAAAGAAAATGTTAAAAAGGCTCAAAGGGGTTCATTAAGGGAAACATTAATTTGAAGGTCAAAAGGGGTTATTCCTAAATGCGTTAATCAATTTGGTTCACAAATCTTACTAATGTGTCTTGACGTGAATAATGGTGTAAGTTCTAGAATAACCACCTATTCTCCAATAACCACTCAACAAAGAATATAAATGCGAGCGTATAGGAAGAACAGCTCATTTAGTCTCAAATCGCACTTTGAAGTGGCTTTTTAGGTTGGTCTATGCTTGTTCATTATTCAAGGTGCTTAAGGGGAAACATTCACATATGCTCAAAGTAACTAATTATAAATGTAATTAAAGAGAAATTCAAACACAAATGACATACAAGGCATTGGAATATATTCAGATCCTAAAGCACATTAACTTGTAAACAAAAGCAAAAAGAAATTGAAATAAAAGAAAAGAAAAAGAAAAGAAAAATAAAAGAAAAAATATTTTTGTGTTTTTCCATTTTTCTAGATGAATGAACTATACTAATACGAAAATAAAAAGCAAAGTGGCTCTCTCACACCTAAATGGCTCATTTTCCCCAAAATAATTACGAACACAAAATAATTACCACAACACAAATAAAATAAAAAACACAAAAGAAACGGAAAGAAAAGAAAAAGGGAAAGCTGGACAAAAACTATCGTACAGAGTGCAAATYGAGGCTTTAGTGGCTGTGTATGTGGTGAATTAGTGAAGTAGTCTCAGCAAGAGGAAGAAGAAAGCAACGTCAGGTTTCTAAAGTTTGCCTCGCCCCGTACAAGCTGTTGGTAACAAACCTTGGTGGTGGATGGTGGTGGAGATCAAGAGGAGAACTCGACATATATGTTGGTTGAAGGTTGACTGATAATGGTAAGGTATAGAAGAGAGAGGCGCCAGCTATGGAGAAAGGAAAATAGGGTGAGGGTAAGAAAAGGGAGACAGTACTAGAGCAATAAAAGGAAAGAAAAGAATTAGGAAAGAAATGAAAAGGAGATAAAAGAAAATATGAAAGAAAAGAAAAAGAAAAAAAGTGATAAAAGCAAAGAACATCTTTTTGGAATTTTTCAAATTTTTGAAAAAAGAAAGAACAATATTTTTGGGATCTTTTTTTCGAGAATTCACATGGGCATATAGAATATTGATTCTACTTCAGGACTATTAAAGGCATCATGTAGGTAGAATTTCRGAAAAACCATATAGGTATATGATAAATTTGGTTGACTTTGCCTCAAGCTGCCATATGGGCATAYAGTATTCTAAGCCCACTTCTGGAAAATTCTATTGAACATGACAATTCAACCTACGAAATTGTGCTTAAAAAATCCAAGTTAGTCAAGTCTCACTAAGTGGAAAGAAAATAAGTAAGAAAATAAAACGAAAAGCATTCAAATCATAGGATTGCCTCACGACAAGCGCCTTTTTTTAACGTTTTTGGTTAGACATTCTCCTTATTCAGATTAACTGATGCTAGTTGAACCAAGTGCATCTCCTCGATCTTAGACATCCACATGCTTAAGAAAATGTTCAAGTTTATCACTGTTAACACTAAATATTGGACCACTGGGCAACTAGGGAACTCAATTGCACAATAAGCAAATATTTTAGTAACAAAAAAAAGGGCCTATTCACTTTGAATGCAATATACTAGGATCCATCTTCAGAAATTTATGTACCCCCTCAATAGTGAAATTTCAATTAAGAGCGCAACTTTCAATTTATGATCRCTATCCAAATAAAAGAATTTATGCTTTAGGGSATAACATCTATAACAAAAGCATAAGGTACATCATTAATGGATCTTATGGAATCATAAACATTACATTTGACAATTCCCCATCAAATTCCATGGTAAATGCACTATCGTATGTATCAATTGGTATCATGGATGTTTCACAGATCTAATTGGAATAATTATCATCTTTCATGTCAAGCACATAAAATTCATTAGGAATAACCATCTCATAAGAAATTATTACTAGAACATTCTCTTGAACTCCCTCAAGACACATGTTAGATCTATCAATAAGTTGAACCATCACACATATTTCTCTTAATAAAGAAATATTCAAAGAAGAATAAGGAGAAAGCGGCATGATATTTATATGAGCTCCAAGATCTAACAATGTTTTCTCAGTTTTAGCATTATCTACTTTGAGTGGGGTAGTAAATATACTTGGGTCCTTGCATTTAGATAGCAGTTTCTTTGGGTGGATAGTTGGAACATTTTCTTCCACACTTATCAGTTTATTACCTTCCAACTTTTCCTCATTCTTATGAAAAATCTCGAGAATTCCCTTCTTTTCCTCTTCTTTCTTGGTTTTAGTCAATTTAGAAAGGAATGGAGGACTTGTTACTAGTGCATCTTATTTTTCATCATCAAGTATTTAGGGATAATTAGTTTGTGTTTGGGGAGCAATTATTTCTTTCTTYTCATACTCCTTCTTCAATCGACACAACCTGCTAGGAAAAGGTGGTAMGACTCGAGATTTAGTTTCATTTTTTTTCAAACTTTATATATAATTATATAAGTTATATATTCATGTTTATTAGTTGTTTGAGTATTTCATAGCGGAAGACTTGGAAGTCAAAACGTCTTATGTGTTAATTAGAAATAAATAATTATTTCGTTGATTTATTATTGTTATGCGTTAATATGTAAGAATGTTTATTTAAAGGTGAAATTTTGTTAGTTGAATTTAATTAGAATTTTCTTAGTTAATTAATTTAGACTTGACTCGTTAGAGTTTGACATCTTCTTATTCAAACCTAAAATCGAACTTAGAATTTATTTTTGGGCCGGAAGGAAACTAATAAATCTTAATTTAGTTAGGCTTAGTTGGTTAAGGAATAAAAATGGCCCACAACAGAATTTCGGTTAGGGTTATGTTAGTTGTTTTTAAAAAATATTTAAATTGAAGATTCTTGTTCATCTTCTTCAACAAAGGAACCCTAACCCTAAAACCCTAGTCCCTACCCTCACCCTCTGCCGCTTTGAATTGTCGTCGCCAAACACTTCACTCTCCCCTTCTCTCTCTCCCCGCTAGTCCTCCAACGATACGAATGGAGTCCTTTGCTCGTGAGATCTACTGCTCACTGAACTTGACCTGCCCAGATCCGTGGCCCCTGCGCACCAAAACTTGTACGCCGCCCATCGCTATTCTGCTTCCTCGCTCATTTTTGCATCCTTCGCCAACTTACCATCTGCATGCATCACAGATTGCCAGAGCACTTCTTCATGACTAGATCTCACCAGCAATTGCCGTCTAGGACCAGACACATCACCATTACTACTCGGATTTGCAGCTGTTTGGAGGAAGCTGCAACATGACCACCACTACTCGGCTAGATTTGCTACCACTGCAAGTTGTCGTTCTGTTCACGTCCAGTTGTTCCTCGTCGAAGTTCGTCATTGAAAATTCATTGCCCAATCAGAAAACGAAATTGTCGAAGCAGAAATTGCCCAAGCCCATCAGGCGCCCAAGCGACCAGGTGACCAGGCACTTTGAACCATCCGCTCCAACTAGCTACGCGTGCGCTGTGTTTGTTTGCAGCAAGCCACTGTTTATCTCCTATTCGCACGCTTAGAGCACATTTTTTGCAAGATAAACGCTATTACATCTTAGACTCAATATTACGCCAAAGGTTCGAGATCCACGGTGAATCATTAGTTTCGTCATTAAATTAACCAAATGGCCTAAGTTTTGTATTATATAATAATAATTAAGGAAAAATATGAAATATGCTTGATTTGAAATTTAAGTTAGTATGATTAAGTAAAAGAGGTGTACATTTTTAGAAATATGTTAGCATATAATTTAAGGTGAAGCTTAGGGTTTGTATAACAAGTAATATTTTGTGATTATGATTATTATGGCTGTTTTAAGAACGATTAGGAGTCATAAAATTAAATTATAATATTAGTAGTTTGATTTTTATTGACATGGAAATTAAACTCAAAATGTATCGATTAATGTCAACCATAAGAAAAATGATGAAAGTATTGATTGTGAACACTTATATTAAATGAATATTTTTTGTGTAACAATATTAGGATACTTTTGGCACATTGACGTTGTGGGCAATTAAAACACCCCACTAGCAATTTAAAGTAACCAAATTTACTAAGGATTACAAGTAAGTATATTCTCATATTCTCATTAAATGTGATGCATATGTATTGTTGTTATAATTAGATTTCTCTTATGYRAATTGAWTGTGAATTCATAATTGATATTGAAGTATGTAAGTAAAACTATTTATTTTTATGTAAGAAAATTTCTTTCTTTTATGTAAGTAAACTCCCTCATTTTCAATTATTGTAGTGAATGTGTATCGTTATTGTGATTGAATCTCTCTACGTGAATTGAGTGTGAGTTCACGTTATAATTGGATTACTTTTATGTGATATGATTTATCATTGTTTTTCAAGTATGTGAATTTTTATACTTAATGACATGTTGGGAAGTTTAAGTTCAGAGGTTATGTGATCCATGTTCATGTGCATATAGTCTATAGTATTTTGCACAATTTTTGGTATGGGCATAATCATGTATTTAAGAAAGAAAATGTTTTTAAAGAACGAAGTGTGGAAAAGCAAATGTTTTGAGGAATGAAGTTTTGGAAAGATGTGATTTTTATGTTATATGATTTTCAAACATAAAGAATTTTGAAAAAGGGGTGTAAAGCCTAAACCATGAAAGGTGCTAGTGGGAAATGGGGCGTGGGTGACCGGCACACCCGACTTAACCCTCTTGTAGGTAGGAAAGTAAGTAATGCTCACCTCTTGCGAAATGAAAGTGAAAGTAAAAGATTAAAGTAATGTTAACTGCTTTGTGGTTCTACTGGTAGAATGTGATCGGGTTTCAAATAATAATTGCCCACTGTAGAGCTTAATGGCTAGGTATTATACCAAGTGAGCTCATGATTTGAAAAGGACGTTTTTGGAAAGTTTTGGCAAAGTGAATTTTTGAACTTCATAACATATAGTGCACGACACATGCATTCATGCAGGGGATTTACTTACTGAGTTTAGTAACTCATTCCATTTTTCCTTATTTTATGTTTCAAGTGATGACTTGCCAGATGGTGTATGGAGATCATTTGGGAGCAGACTTGGATACCCAGAGTCACTTATGCTAATATAAGTTTCTATTGATTTATGAACTTATTAAATGCTTAAATTTTATTCATTTTGGATTTATTCTATTTAAGGCTTCCCCTAAATTTTAAATCTATGAGTATTTTGCTGATACATGTTAATGTTGGGAAATGGAGTTATTTCATCTAACGTGGAATGTTGGTGACGTTGATGTGAAAAGTTTTTGATTGTTTATAGGAAAAATATGTTGATATTATAGAGGAAACTCTATCGAAATGTTTATAGACACTTTTGTATTAAAATATCCAAATTTTTATTTTCTCCAATTTTTGCAATATATGTGAAGGTAATTGTTGACATTCTAATTTGGGGATATTACACTTGGAATCTAACTCCTCATATCCCTTGTGAGTTTCCTCCTTAGACGATATACCTTGCACCTTCTTTTCAAACCCTAGGGTCATGGCACTCACCCTTGAGAAAGCAACTCTCCTTGGTTTGCTTCATGCCTACTTAAAGTGGTCAGTGTTTGTGAGATTTGAGTTTCTATGTTGTGCGTGTTTTCCATTCTCTTTTGTTCTAACCTTCGATGTTCTTGTTGTATCAACTCAATGTTTTTAGTAATTCTGTCCAAAATATTTTGAAAAGGTTTACCTAATTTTTTCGTAGTGGATGGAGTAGGTTCTTGAGGCTAAGAATGTTGAAATATTGGTGGTTGTGCTTCATAATTGTAATCATGATAATTATACTCCATCCTAAATTGTATGGTGATGCATAAGAATTGTGCTCCTATTATGATGAACCTGGAAATACTCCATTCGTTTGGCATAGCCATTAGGATCATATCTCTTTTGGGGTGGATCTAGAAATCCTCCACTTACATTGACATAATCATATGGATCATCTCAAAATATAGGACATTGATTAGTAGAATGGTCTATGTTTAAATGAATGGCCTTACTTCTTGCCCTTTTCCTACAACATGATGTCTAAATAAAATGCTTAGTTTCTAATTGTTGTTGAATGTAAGATAAACGTTCTACCTCTTATATGTCTTGTCCAAATCCATATGGTTGTGAATTGCAAGCCATAAAGGAGTTCATATTGATGTTCAATGAGAAAATAGGCCAACAAAGTATGTACCAAAGACAATGGGAAAAAATTGAAAGAAATAAATTGCTTGAACCAACTCCCTGGCAATGATTCACCAAATTTGGTGTGTTGTTAAATTACCAAAAGTAATTAGCCTACTCTCAAATGAATAAAATAGTATATTGTAGAGTAAGGTCATCTCCTTAGAAAATAGGTGAGCAAATTTCTTTCAATTAAAACACAAAGAAATGGGGGGGTTTTGAAAGGATTACTAAACTACTAATTATTCTAAAGAAAACAAGCCACAACAATATCAGGAAATAGCAAATAAGATGTTGGAAACAATATATGGAAAGATCCAATGAGGTTCATAATTCCACCTTGATTCTACTCAATTGATCATAGATGCAATGATAGCTTAATTATTGCATGTAAATTGATTATAGTTGTCCGAAATGCCCTTTAAGTGTCGATAATTAAAAGGATGCCTTATTAATTACTCTGTAATCGATAGACAACTATAGAGATAACTCGTAAGGTTTAATGTAGTGACAGCACTAAGAACTAGAGAGAACTAATTCATAATCAATAAAATGAAATGCTGATTTTGTTTTGGATTAAATTAATCACTCCCAAGCGAAGCATAAACTCATAATTTAAGATTAACTTAAACCTAACAAACAATTATGAATTTGAAGGTTTAATTAGTTGTAAAGTAAAAGTCTAATCAAATAATGAGTTCAAATTATCGACTAAACTATATACCCGAACTTATCGAAAAATAGAGAGTAAATAAATACTTACAAATAATCAAGATGATAAACAATTAGATCTTGTGATTTCCCTGAATCAAAGCAAACTTAGTATATCAACCGGAATAAAATGTTTACCACATAGTCATGAAGCAAAAATAGTCTCTAATAGAATGTTGAATATTGAATAATTCCTTAGTCCTGTGGTTCCTATCCCATATAAATAGGATTAGAAAACTCACAAATTCTATTAAAACTCAACTCCCTAATAATAGTAATAAAATTATAATTGTAGATATGAAAATTTTATTAAATTAAATTTTTATAATCTATTTAAATAATTAAAAATTAATTTTAAATGCTCACTTTAAATTTGGGAATATGTGGTATGTCAACAAATCATACGGTGACACGTATCAATGATGACGATGTTCAACTAAATTGAAATCAAGGTAAGCTTGGCGAATTAGGTCACGCCACGCCCCTCTTAAGTGTCATGTCAACCAATTAAGTCAACTCGCTTTACTTATAAGTAGAGGCCAAAGCATAAGAGGAAAGGATCCAAAATTTCATATCAAAGTTCAGAATTTCATATCAAGGTCCAACCTTGAGAGAAGCTTGGAAGAAAGAGCATCAAATCTCTCTCAAACCCCAAAATCAAGCTACGAAGCCCTTGACAAATTCCAAAGAAAAGAATCAACAGATCAAGTTCTTACCATGAGAACATTTCAAAAATTGTAACACACATGTTATCAAATTTATAAGATAATATACAACTATTTTGCATCCCTCTTGTTTTCTTATTATTTTGCAGCCGATAGATTCGTGTGAACAAACTTTGGTATGCCCAATGGGACAATTTTTGCCTTTCATCCCTTCTCTTCCAAACAAATCAAGTCAAATTCATCAATGGCCCCCAAGAACAACATTTCAGAGGCTACCCCTTCCAGATTTATAACACGTGATGCTGCCATCAAGTCAACCATGCCAGCCACATATGCAGGACCTGTGATGCAGAGTAGTTCCATCAAATGCTGGGAAAGAAATAGAGTACTCATGATCAGATCTACGAATACTCCAACACCATGTTCAATGACATTCCTCCTCAAGAAGCGGGAGTCAGATCTGCTATCAGAATGACTCTATCTTTGTTGAATGCATGAACTAAACTCCAGAAGTCCATACATGCTAACGACAGATATACTTCAAAATCGACGCCAGTCACTCCTTACGAGGATCTGAAGCTCGATATGATGGCTCATGAAGATCCAACCACAAGTTCATCTGTTATGCTTGTTATGATGGCGGATATCTCAACCGTTGAAAAACATATGCTTTTAACCTACATGAGTTAAAACTGCAAAAAAACACCAACCAAAAGTATTGTATGTTGTGAAACTTCTAAAGCACTGCAACAAATCCAAGTTGATACAAACGGATGCTCTTAACCTGCATGAGCCTAAACTGTACGCTACTCCTTGATAAAAGTTAAAAACTATCTGAATGCCTCGTCAAAAATTCAAAGTGCTCCTTAGTGTACAAGTCTAAAATGCACGCTACTTCTTGATAAGAGTTAAAACTATCTGAATGCCTCGTAAAAATTCAAGATGCTCCTTAGTGTAAAAGCCTAAACTGTACGCTACTCCTTGATAAGAGTTAAAATTGTCTGAATGCCTCATAAAAAATTCAAGGTGCTCCTTATTTGACGAGCCTAAACTACATGTTACTCCTTGATAAGAATTAAAACGATTTACAAAAAAAATCAAATTGCTCTTCAATTGCACGAGCTTAAACTGCAAGTTCAAAATATGTAAAGATGAACTACGTTTAACTTGATTCCTTCTCTGGATACGTAGGCAGCTTAGAAAAACATCGAAGTTTAGTTACATCTTCAAGAATATATCATTTTCTTTGCTTCTTATAGCAGAGTCAAATCTTTAACAGATCATTCAAGTTGACATCCAATAATGGTCCGGAATCAAGACCCTCGTGCAGAAAAATAGAATATCGAAGAAATCCAAGGCTTAAAGTCGAAGTCTTCAAAGTAGATTTCCTTCGTAATAATGGTGTAAATCAACCATCCTCCTGCAAAAATTAGGACCTCGAAGATACTCAAGCCTTAAAGTCGAAGCATTCGAAGTCGATGTCCTTAATAGTGATGATGTTGTTGAAGTTGTCCCAGATACAGCATGTGTTGCACTTGGGTGATTATGCTCCAAAAGGGTGAACACTTGAAGCCATGCTTAAACCATAGCAAAGAGGAGAAGCAGAAGGCAGAATGTTCCTCGCCATGGTCATTGTTACTATGAAGACAAAGGCTGCCCTATCTAAGAAGAAAGAGGCTCAAAGGCCAACAAATCCATGGAGAAGCAAGCCCAAACCCACTTAGAAACAAAAAAAAGGGTTAAACCCATTCAAGCCTTAGCAAAAAGGGTTATCCCTAAACTGAGTTAACTCAGCTGCCCAACTTGCAAACAGCCAACTTGTCTCTCTACCAATGCCCAAAAAATATGATTCAACCCCGAGCACGACAACTGATCGATTGCCAGAGCGTTGAACCGGTCTCCTCGAGAATCATCAAAGAAGAGCTCATCGCTGCTCTTCGCCATGTCCATGAGCTGGAAAGAACATAAAAGCAACTTAAAACTTACATCTGAGAATCATAAGGCAAAAGAGAAAAGCAAAAGCCATTGTCGACTCCGNAAAAAAAAAAAAAAAAAAAAAAAAGGTTAAACCCAATTCAAGCCTCAACAAAACGCCTAAGGGTCATCCCTAAACTAAGTTAACTCAGCTGCCCAACTTGCAAACAGCCAACTTGTCTCTCAACCAATGCCCAAAAAATATGATTCAGCCCCGAGCATGACAACTGACCGACTGCCAGAGCGTTGAACCGGTCTCCTCGAGAATTATCAAAGAAGAGCTCATCGTTGCTCTTCGCCATGTCTATGAGTTGGAAAGAACATAAAAGCAACTTAAAACTTACATCTGAGAATCATAAGGCAAAAAAGAAAAGCAAAAACCATTGTCGACTCCGACTGAAGTCATCACTATGGCTCGAAGAGAGGGACGTCGTAGCTGCTTGTTAGCATCGCTGCTCCATCTTCGTCGCTGCTTAAAGTTATCTCCGAGACCATCACCAAAACAAGATGAAAGGAAGGTAGAAAGGCCTATTTGTTCGCCAATACTAGTCACCGTTCCAGCGTAGTCTTCAGGTGTTATGCATCACTGTGGAAAGTGAGTTGCAAGGTAGAAGGTGAACTCAGGGAAGAAGCCACCATTGTTGTAGCTACCTTCAGAAGAAGCAGAAGCTAAAAGCCCTGTTCTTGTCGTCTGCTGTGATTACCACACATTATAACTGGACTCAAATCCAAAAGACATAGGGTTGTTATGGTCATCTTTCTTGTTGCAACTCACTTCGTTGTGATCGCCATCAGAAGGAAACGGAAGGTGAAGAGTCATCTGGTTGCGGAGGAACAAGCTCTAAAATCTTCGTCGCTGCTCTTCGCCATGGTTATCGCAAAGGAAGAAACTCTAAAATCTTCACTRCTGCAAATCTCTGGGAGGACAATGTCGAAAGTTAGAGGCCACCGCGAATAGAAGGCAGAAGACTCGATGGCCATCACTGCAAACCTCTGACTACTGCTGCTCTGCCGCCAGCGACCAAGACAAGGACGGAGACTAGTAAGGATATGTGAGCTTGGCGGACTGGGCCAGCAAATCTGGGCCTTCGGGTCTTGGACCACCTTCTGTTAGCCCACGAAGCGAAGGAACTGAAGGCTTGGGCTGCTGGGTCTAGGTTGGTCTTGGGCCACTTTCTTCTGGCCCATGAAGCGAAGGAACTGAAGGCTAGGTTTGGGTTGGTCTTGGGCCGCTTTCTTCTAGTCCATGAAGTAAAAGAACTGAAGGCTTTGGCTACTGGGTCTGGTCGATCTTCGGTCACTTTCTTCTGGCCCATGAAGCAAAGGAACTGAAGGTTGGGCTACTTGGTCTGGGTCAATCTTGGGCCGCTTTCTTCTGGCCATGAAGCGAAGGAACTGAAGGCTTAGGCTGCTAGGTCTGGGCCGGTCTTGGGTCGCTTTCTTTTGGCCCATGAATTGAAAGAACTGAAGGCTTCGATTGCTGGGTCTAGATTGGTCTTGGGTCGTCGGTCTGCATTGACTTTTCAAAGCCCACGAATCAAGCGAATCAAAAAGATGGATCGTCTGATGGGCCATCGATCTGGGCCGATTTTGGGCCGCTTTCTTTTGGCCTATAAAGCGTGGGAACTCAAGCATGGCCAGCCCAGACGGTTGCCTATTCTTTTAAGCCTTGGCTCATAGGCCAAGAGATACGCAAAAAAAAAAAAAAAAAAAAAAAGGTTCATGATAAAAAGAAAAGGAAGGTTTTACAATCTTCTTGGCTTTTCTCGACACCTCCATAAAAGGTTTTCCCCCTTTTTCCTTCCCCAAAATCTTCAAGCGTAAGCAAGGCTACCATCAACATCAGAGACTTACCGAAATAATAGTAGTTGGACCTACTAAAGGAAGAAAAAAAAAAAAAAAAAACCACACAAGAATGACTTTAAGCAAAGAAAGATAAAATGGGAGAGAAATCATGTAATTGGGATACAGATAAATATATATATATATATATATAGGCAAAATAAAAAGAGAGTTGGATTAGGATTAGGATTAGGAAAATAAGTCTTATCCCAAGTCCAATATCTTTCAATATGCGAGATGTATCACATCTCCAGTATCTATCAGCATGTGAGATATATCATAATTGAGTTATATCCCGTCTCCAATATCTATTAGTATATGAGATATATTACATCTCCAATATGTATCATCAGGTGAGACATATCACAACTACAGCAATATGTATCCAATATTTGAGATATGTTTAGATTAGGATTTTGATTATTCAAAATTAGATTAGTTAAGTTCCAGCCCAAGAGGATGGAGGAAGAAGAATGGGCCAATGAATTAAAAGAAAAGGAAGCCCAGCTAATCGAATGAAAGGGGGTAAGCCCTGAAGAAAAAAAGGCCTACGGTTTGAAGAACGAAGAATGCCTAAATATTTAAGTACGATCCAAGAAAAAGAACCCAGTTATTGGACTTGTAATATTGACCCAAATGTTTTGGTAAATTGAGTTGGAATTTRTCCACTCAACAACCCACCTTCGAGTTGTACTTGTGGCCAAGTTTCAAGGAGTAATTTGTAGATATGAAAATTTCATTAAATTAAATTTTCATAATCTATTTAAATAATTAAAAATTAATTTTAAATGCTCCCATTAATTTGGAAAGTATGTGACATGTCAACCAATTAAAAGATGACACGTGTCAATGGTGATGATGTTCAACCAAAGGAAATTAAGGAAAGCTTGGTGATTTAGGTGACACTACGTCGCTCTTAAGTATCACATCAACCAATCAAATCAACTTGCTTTGCCTATAAATAGAGATCAAAGCACAAGAGGAAGGGGTCCAGAATTTCATATCAAAGTCCAGAATTTCATATCAAGGTCCAACACTAAAAGAAGCTTAGAAGAAAGAGCATCAAATCTCTCTCAAACCTCGAGATTAGGCCATGAAGCCCTAGGCAAATTTCGAAGAGAAGAATCAACGGATCAAGTTCTTACCACGAGAACATTTTAGAAATTGTAACACATATCTTATTAAATTTATAAGATCAATATGCAATTGTTTCGTAAATAATATTCTATTACGAAAATAAGTATTTCTTAAAGCCAAGTTCTAGTTACATAGAATACATATCCCATAGTACTCCAAAGACAATAGGGATCTTCCAAAAGATAATCTTTCAAGTTGAAAACACCTTCCCAAATTCGTGCATCCCACGTGGCCACGCGGTCAATTTCATCCTTTGCTGAAAGTTTGTTTCAAAATATACCAAAATTGCTTTCTTTCCTCCCACTATCTCTAAAGAGTCCTAAATGGATAAAAGATCAATAAAATGCATAATCAATGCATTTCATAATCCACCAAATATACTACAATTATCAAACTAATTTGGATTCTATCAAGTCATGTTAACAAACATGTCAATATTGAACAATTCATTTTGAAAGTTTAAGAGAAAAACGATAAAATCTTATTTTGAATTATTAAAATAAAATCTTGAGCATAAATAAAATGTGAAAAGCTAAAATCAAAGGAATTTACAGGATCAATAAAACTTTAATAATTAGACAAGTTCATAAAAATATTATTTTTAATATAAAAAGTTGTTTTAAATTTTGTAAATAAAATGGCGCTTGTATTAATATAAAAAAAGTACAACGGCCAATTTTAATAATTTATAATTGGTACACTTTTTTGTCACTAAGGACATTAAAAAAATAAATTATTAATATTATAGAAAAAAATATGTGTCAATAATAGTTTTCATTATGTTAAATAGTACTATATTTTAAATTCTTTTATGAATATTTGGTTTAAGTGAGTCCAACTCAAATTACTTAATCTGCCATTTTTTATTTATATAAAAATAATATTAATTAACAGAAATATTTAATGACGTTTTACGCGTAGGATATGAGAATTCAAATGCAACTTTGACCCATGAAAAGTTGTCCAAATCAATGGATAGGAATCGCTGACTAGAACCTTCTACCCTTTTTTATTTAAAAATTAATAAAATGTGCCTCCTTTTTTATTAATAAAAATAATAAAACGCCACTTAAATAATGGAAGACAAAAAGGGGAAAACATAATATATGTGGAGCCAAGGGAAGGACGACAGAAGAGCGGGGATTGGCAATGCTAGATGTAAATATGTAAGCTAGGGGTATTATTAAGATTTATGGATCATATTGTAGATGCCCTAGATGATACACGCTCTTCATTTCAAAATCACAATTCATTTGAATAATTTTTTTATTTTAAATTATTTATCATTTTTAAAAATTAATAATATATTGAATGTTTTATTTCGTATTTTTTCCTTTGTTGATTAGTCTTATACAACTTGAGTTTACAATGTAATTGGAAACACGAGTTGGTCAAATAATTTAAATTTAAAGAAATTAAAAAATACTAAAATTATCATTTTGTTTAATGTTTTATAAGAATTAATATTTTCTTAATATGTATAATTATATATAAATGTAAAAATATTTTAAAATAAAGGGAGTAATAAATAAAGTATCAAACAAAAATAAATTAATGTAACAGTAATTTGTTGTGAATGAATAATACAAAGAAATATTTTCAATTGTTCTTAATTTTTTTCACTAGGTAAACTTAATAATTAAAAAAAATTACTTTCAKGAAATATAAATCTTGAACTCCAGACATATTACTTCAAACTATCCTAAAAGAAAACAAAAGAAAATAAGTCACATTATTGTTATTTCGAAGCAAGTATATGTCCAAGAATTTTATTTTATTACCTATAAGTAATTCAATTTATTTTTTTGTAAATATCTCCATCAATTGGGGTTTTTTTGGTTTTTCCCTTCCTCCCGGGCTCCCCCAACCCCGCTTTTCCCCTTAATTGGGTTTCTGTTTTCTTTAAACTTTCAATAGGAAGATAATGGGTTAAAGAAATAATTTTATTAGTCCATGTGTGACTTTCATCGTTTGTAATAGCAAAAGGAGTCAAACGACCAGGGAAGGTTCTTTTTGCGTCTGCATGTCGGTCGAGGGTGCGCCATGGAATTCATTGAGGTAGAATCAAAAATTTGATTTTGAGATGTTGAGATATTGAGAATAGCTAATTAAAAAATAATTTTCAAATAATAATTAGCATAAATTTTAAAAGAATATTAACTTTAAAAATTTTGAAAAAACATCGAGAATCGATTTACATTTCGTCTCTCCTAATCTTAGTTCCGGCCTTGAAACTGACAAACATTATTATCAAGTGCACCTTAATTACCATACGAGAGRGTTGTTGGGGAGGAAGTTATAAATTTTATTTTGAAAATAATAAAAAATATTTCTTAAATAAAAATCTTATAATATTTTATAAAAATGTTGATGGCTGTTATTCTGCCCCGTCCCTAGTTTCGCCCGTCTCCACTCTAGACCTTTGCTTTTTCCGTCACATGTTCAAAAATAGCATAATGTGAATGTTCCCACTCCATTTAAATGTTGAATTATCACTGGAGGAGGAAGTGCTGTCTTTCGAGAATATTAAAGAAAACTCTCTTTATTTTTTCTTTTATTGGGATTGAAGGTTGGCAACGTAAGGGACTAACGTCAGTATCGATGTTTATTGCTCTATCTCCTTCTATAAATTCTCCAGAGCTCGATTTTGTGGCGCAGAGGAAGACACCTGCCAGCTGCGGATATTCCGGCAGAGACTAATACAAGTTTTCATACACCCAAAGACTAGCAATGGTGGTAGAAGGTTTAGTAGTGAAGAACAAGCAGGTGCTGTTCAAGAACTTCGTGAGTGGCTTCCCCAAAGAGTCGGACATGTACATAACCTCAGAAAGCACCATAAGCTTGCAAGTCCCACAAGGCTCAAATGGGGTTTTGGTTAAGAATCTCTACTTGTCTTGTGATCCTGTCATGCGGCTTCTTATGCAAGATCCCCAGAATTCTGATACGACCGAAATCGGTTATTACACCCCTGGCTCTGTATGTATTCTTCTACTCCTTTGTATTACAATCTGTCTGTTAGAGTTTCAAAGTTGGAATTTGTACAAGTGTTAACTTGCTGTATTCTATTAAAAGGTATGAATATACTTTCAATGGCCACATGTCAGCAGAAAGGGGAAAGACTTTCCTTTTTTCTTGAAGGGGTTTGGGACTTGGACGCCAATTTTTCTTGGCCTGCATGAAGCCCTGTTTTTGGGGGGAAAAATGGACCTTTTACATTATGTTATTTAGCTGCTTTTTTTAGCATTCAGCTGAATTCTGTTTATTTGGTAAGAATCAGCTTCAAGAAGAGTATCTTCTCTGTTCAGTTCTTTTTACCCCTTTTCATTGTGGCGATCGATAAGAATTTCAGTTTACCATTAGCTTCTGAAATTCAAGAAAGTTAAGTGCTGATTAGCTTGAGTGATTCATGTATAGTACGAAACAAAGGAGTTACAACAAGTTATGAGTTCTTCTTTGGAATTAATTTGTATTATGTGCAGAGATAGYGTTGTAGAACCTCTACTTGTTGAACACTTRCGACAGAAATTTCTTGTCCAAAGAGAGTACTTGTGAATCTAATAAACAAAGAAAAGGGGACGATGATGTAATCAGTTGTATGGTTGTTTTTGTTGATATATCAAAACAGTTACCTTTGCATCTCTTAAAAATATTCTCCATGATAAATGCAGCCAATAACGGGGTATGGGGTCGCTAAAGTTGTGGATTCTAGGCGCCCAGACTTGAAGAAGGGTGACTTGGTTTGGGGTGTAACCGGATGGGAGGAGTACAGTCTCATACCGGAAACTGAACATCTTTTCAAGATTGAGCACACTGATGTTCCCCTCTCCTACTACACTGGACTGCTTGGTAAGTTCATCTTTATGCTGAGACTTTCTGGCTGATGAATGATAATGAACTAGTGATTGTGATTGCTATAGTTGAGATCGTGTGTGGATAGAGATGGAAATTTTATTTTCATGTAATTGAACAATTTTTCATGTGTAGTTTTCATGAGAACCATTTGTGCTTCATTCATTCGGTTGTCATTATTGTTACTGTCAATCGAGTGTCCTAATCAAGGGCTATGTTGGGTTGCCAACTAATTCGAGCTTAAATTTCCTTCAACATCTAAAATATTTGTTCCTGTAAAATATATAGAATTATCTTTTTAATATTTGGAAATATATCAGTACAAAAATTTTGTTTTAGAAGAGTTGATGGCAATACCCTTTGCAGAGAAATTCGTGGATGTCGAATTTAGACATTGAATTGAATATACAAGTCAATTAAATTGGTTACAAACAGAAGTTCTGCTGCGGATGTTAAGTGTACCTTATGTTAATTCTTCCATTCATATGAGAAAAGTTGATCAATTGGTCATCTTCTAGCTGTTCTGTGAAAACTACTACTACTCACTTTTACAGTTAAATCAGTAGCTTCTAATCTTCTAACATCTTTATCAATTAAATAAGTTTCTTTTGAACCTTGTTAAGGTATGACTGGTCTGACTGCATATGGTGGATTCTGTGACCTTTCCAATCCCAAGAAAGAAGATAAAGTATTCGTATCTGCTGCATCCGGAGCTGTTGGGCAAATKGTA
The DNA here is from genome assembly GCA_001752375.1 of Rhazya stricta. Taxonomy (NCBI): domain Eukaryota; kingdom Viridiplantae; phylum Streptophyta; class Magnoliopsida; order Gentianales; family Apocynaceae; genus Rhazya; species Rhazya stricta. The sequence continues at coordinate 4,149,402 of MEJB01000029.1, read as the reverse complement.
GGTCAATTTGCAAAATTGATGGGTTGCTATGTTGTTGGGAGTGCGGGAAGTAAAGAAAAGGTAAATCTTCTCTGCTTTGTTTGTTCCCTTTTAGGAGTTGATGGCACTCTTCTCAGCTTATATTTTAAACACTATAAGAAAACTCATACTTCCTGCACCATTGTTCTTTTATATGGTCTCCAAGATTATACCTTAACATTAACATGCTAATTTACTTACAGTTATGCTTATTCTTGTAAAAGGTTCATCTTTTGAAAACCAAGTTTGGGTTTGATGATGCTTTTAATTACAAGGAAGAGCAAGACTTGACTGCTACTCTTAAAAGGTATGTATTTGAACATTATGATTTATGTTCATATCCAGTTTTATTCAAACATCTTCCAAGCATGCGTCTTCAACTCATGTGTTTTGTACATCTGTTGCTGCATTGTGATTTAATGAACATAGACTCTTAATTACCTCTAAGAACATAATGGTCTAGTCAAGATTCAACCTTACACGGTCAGTAATCAATCATTAAAATTTGATCTTTACAGGTACTTTCCCCAAGGAATTGATATATACTTTGAAAATGTTGGGGGAAAGATGCTTGATGCAGTGCTTCTTAACATGGCCGAACGTGGTAGAATTGCAGTGTGTGGAATGATTTCACAATACAATCTTGAAAAGCCTGAAGGAGTGCATAATTTGGCACAGCTCATCTTCAAGCGTGTTCGAATGGAGGGATTTGCGGCTTCAGATTACTATCCTGATTACTCCAAGTTTTTGGATTTTGTACTACCTTATATACGAGAGAAAAAGATAAGCTATGTGGAAGACGTAGCTGAGGGCCTTGAAAGTGGCCCAGCAGCACTCGTTGGTCTCTTTAGCGGTCGCAATGTCGGGAAACAGGTCGTCATAGTTGCTCGTGAATGACTATAGAAAGTTCATTGATTTTCATTACATGGATTGACTTGGTTAAGTTACCATGAGAAAATTGAGCTGAAGAGTCTCGTCCAATTTGTTATTTAATTGAATGTGTTTCTTTTACTCCTTTCTTTCTCTGATGTCAATCGTCTAATGATGATTTATTTGCGTTAAAAATATCTATTATTTTATTATAAAATTAAGAGAGTGTATATTATATTTTTCTTTTTTCTTTTTATTTTTAGTTGTAATCCAATCAAGGGCAATCACTATTTTTAATAAAATATTTCATCAGAATTAGTAGCTACATGGCTGAAATATTTTTGGAAATGAATATTGTTATTGTATGAGAGAAATTCAGATAGTTAAATTTGGAAATTGCGATCGTCAAAATATGAAATTCAACTTTTGATTAGAAATATTAGAATTTATTTGTGAAATATGATAAATGCAGAGTAATGAGAAGAAGGGTGATTTAGATTTTTAATTTCATAATTTAAATTTATTTAAGAAATTTTTTAACATATGTGTAATAATTTCAAAAAGACTTGATAAAAAAGAATGAGCGAGGAATAAATAGAGAAATTTAAAAAAGGATAATTAAAAGTAACATGCTAAATTGCAAATACATACATTTTTCAAAGACTTCAAATACATACATTTTTGCGTAAATGCCTTTGACATTAATTAACAGAAAAATAAAAAGAAATTAAAAGTCATTGCTTCGAGAAGAGCCGAGTCTATCCATAATAATATTTTGCATTATCATGAACAAATTAAGTATGTTTACTCCTCAAGTTACCATGGACAAAGATATTTAGRATGTGTTTTAACTTTATATTTAAGTTTTTAGCTAAAAGAAATTAGCCTCACAAACAATATAAGAGCTCGAAGATTATTTGAAATAATCAAAATTAATCTTATCGAATTCAAACGATTTTTTAACTTTACTATAAATTAAACAAATGATGTGAAACATAAATTTGAACTCGATTACTAATTGAATTGCTCAAATGCAAAGAACAAATTCAAACAACTATTACTGGAAATTCATATAATTATAATCAAACTTGATTAGCGTGAGTAGTTCAATATTTTTATTTTCGAAAAGATGTAAGAATGCAATCCAACTCTCGCGGAAGACCTTTTTAAGTATATAATATTAATATTTAATTTTTTTTATTTTATGAAAACTTTTTGTCCTTGTTCTTGAAGGGCTTAGTGGAAGTCTTTTTAACAAGGAAAACAGATCATTAAATTAACGTTAAGAAAGACAAAAGAAAATGGACATTTCACATGCAAGGTTAAAATGGACCATATTTGCAGTTTGATATAGTTTATTGATTAACAAGAACCACCTGCTTCCCAACATTACGACCTGAGAATAGTCCTTTCAGGGCAGTCGGTGCATTCTCAAGCCCTTCAGCTGTGTCTTCCACATAAACTATATTCCCTTCTTTGATATGTGGCAGAATGATCTCCAGGAACTTTGGATACAAATGATAGTCATCAAACGCCAGAAATCCTTCCATACGAACCCTCTTCGTGATTAGGCAGGACAAACTATGAACACTTTCGCTCTGCTCCAGGTTGTATTGCGAGATCATCCCACAAACAGCAATGCGACCTTTGGTTCTCATGTTCATAAGCACCGCATCAAGCATTTGCCCCCAACGTTCTCGAAGTAAATGCCAATACCCTCTGGGAAACACCTAAATCAAAACAAGGTCACGTAAATGTCAACTCATGAACTTTTCCTCTGGATTTAAAACAATATGCTGTGTTCCCAATGACCTTTTCAGGGCTGCATCAAGGTCCTGCTCTTCTTTATAGTTGAAAGCTTCATCAAAGCCAAATTTGTTCTTCAACAGATCAACCTTAACAAGTAGTGGATTTGATTGATCAAACTCAAACTTTTATCTCAGAAGCTTCATGAGTTCTATCCCGAGGAACTGGAAAGGAGAATTAACCTTTTCCTTGTATCCAGCAATTCCAACAACGTAACAACCCAACAACTTTGCAGATTGACCAACTAGCTGACCAACTGCACCTGAGACAGCTGAAACGAAGACACGCTTTCCCTTCTTAGGGGAGCATAACTCGTAAAATCCTMCATAAGCAGTCATCCCAGGCATTCCTACGAGCAATTCCATCATAATTAGATCGTCGAACCTTTGGTTTTAACATAGTAGTAATGACTTAWTTTGTAATATTCCTTAGAAAATTTTTGAATTTCACAACGAGAATGACTTGACCCAAATGCACAAAATTTTGGATGTATAATTACTCACCAAGAATTCCTGCATAGTAAGATAAAGGTATATCAGTATGATGAATTTTGAAGAGCCTCCGGGGAGCAGTAATAATGCTATACTCTTCCCATCCGGTCATTCCCCAAATGAAATCACCCTTGTTGAAGTTTGGATGAGTAGAATCCATGACACTAGCTACTCCAACTCCCATCATAGCCTGCATGACAGCAACATTAAAACAATAGTTATGGATTTAGTTATAGAGATAATGACTAAAAGATCATTGAGTTTGCCTCAGTTGAATCCCAGAAAATTAAGCATAAAAATGATCTAATTTACAGAAAAAAAGCAGAAATACTACAGACTCGGTGGCTTACGGAGCCAGGAATGAAGGATTCAACATAGTTCCCTTCAATCTTCTTCTGCATGCGGGGCCTCATATAAGGGTGGCAAGACAAGTAMAGATTTTTCACCAAGACAGCCCATGAAGAGCTTCCRGAAGCTTAAGTTCGATAATAGTGGTCCTTATTTGCATGTCAATCTCTTTCGGAAAACCGCTCATGTAGTTCTTGAGTATCACCTGTTTGTTGCTTGCTTCCTCTGCCATTTCTTCTTCCTCCTCACTCATCTGAAGCTAAAGCACAATCTCTTTGAGTCTGTGACTCCATTTGTACCGAAAAGAAATTTCCCATTTGTATTCCTTCTTTTGGTAGGCACATAGAGGCCAAATTTGGGGAGATAAGCTGACAGAACCTCCAAAGCTGAATAGGGTTTTGTTGCATTTGGCAAAACCTCCAACGGCGACAATGGCTGTCGTTGTCATTGTGGATTATCTTATATACTAATACTCAGTAGACTTTAATTCTTTGAATCCTAGTTCAATGACGGAACCTTAGAAAAGATTGTAACAACTAACAATCCACGTTTTGAATTTGTATTTTTGTGAGTAAAAAACGACAGCATCCTTCGCCCTTTCATTTGGACTTCTGTTGAGAGGGGAGGAGCCACCATGAGCTAGGATGGCTGCAGCCCGCGCTAAGAAAAAGTGGGAAAGAACTAGTAGTGAATATTTTATGACTGTCATAGTTTAGTCCCAAACTGATTTTGTCAAATGTTATTTGAGAATTCATTCTTTTTTCATTTCATTTATGATTGCACATTTACTTTACTGTATTCCCTTCTCTTATACTTAATTTATTTATTTAGAGCAAACATTCGGTGAATTAATATATGATATCTTTTCCGATTAAATTTTTATAGCAGCCTCTTTTTCTTTWTTTTTTAATAAGTAATAATTTTATACTTATTATGAGGTTTGATTTTACAAAATTCCCCCAAAACCTAAACTTTTTCCTTCTTTTAATATGTTGCCATAATTATGAGGCATGATTTTACCAAACAAAAAAATTCAAAAGCTAAAATAGGGATTTCATCATTTGTGTTATTATCAAGAACATTGGTGGAAATTTTCTCCCAACCTAGAACATTATGGAAATTCAAAGACAACTCATTTTTTAAACCAAAAGAGTTGATATTGACAACTGGGGCATTCTCCGTCCAATATTTACATCTCATATATCTAATAAGTTTGATCATCATAGCCGATGAGAGCAATTTTGATAGTGTTTTTGCTCCATGTTTTTTGAACATATTAAATAATAATAAGTACATTTGTTCCATGTCTTTTAAATTAATATTTTTTTCACATATTTCATGTTGCTAATCCCATGTGATCTTAAATTCTGGCCATTAGGCATGCTTATGATTGTCGAATACAAAAGAAAGTGAGCATGGAGTCTCATCTGGAGAAGCAAGCATAGCATCAAAAGCATCTTAAATATTCTCTGAGTCTGAGGAAATATCATAACCAGACTATAGAGTATAAAATCTAGAGTAGCTTCACAAAAGATAGCATACATTTTTAATATGAAGAATCATCAAGTGTAGAAGCATTTTGAGAAAAGGATATGCATATGTGCGTATGACAGAGTTCTAAATGACATGTTTCGATCTCTCACCGAAGAGGTTTCTGAGTTCACAAATAGGGAACGATAGTTCAGAGGCTGAACAAGGAATCTCTATGGAAAAGGACTTTTACTGGTACATGAATGATGTGTGGAATGGAGACTCAGAACTTTGGTATCATGAGAACAACTCTTTCCAACAAATAGAGGGGCCAAAAGGAAGTAGGATAATTGTGGCAACTTGAAATGAGGGAGTTGTTTCAACAATGAATGGAATTTGTCCATCGTTTTGGAGTGTTTTCTGGAGAATCCAGCCAGGAATTGTTTGAGAAGATAGTTTCTGGAAATGGGAGAACAGCAAAAACTCTTGTATTGGTAAACGTTGGTGAAAGAAATGCCACAGGCAGTGAAGGTAATAGGAGGTTTGATGTCCTCCAAAAGAGATGAACTCGAGTGGCTAAAAATTGAAGAAAGCATCACATGATTAACTGTGAACTACATATAAATTTCAATATTAACAGTGAACTTGATCTAGTTGCAAAACTTTAATGGATTAGAGKTTCTTCCTCAGTGGTTGGGCAACTTTCACTTCCTCCGGTTTCTGTAATTTTCCCTCAGAGAAGTGATGCTAAGCTTCACCAAATAAGGAAAATTAGGAATGTCCCACTGTTCCCTTTGGTTGGAAAAGTGCGACGAAGGAAGTGGTTCAGAATGGCATATAATTGCCCATATTTACAATATTCACACAGATTTTGTCGCAGGACTGAAACCATGAAAAAACTGTGGATACTTTTTGCAACATTAGTTCTTGTTTCTTCAAGTCCCCCTGCTTTGGCTTACGTTAAGCTACTAGAGTTGAACTAGAGAAGAAATTTTCTGAAGTGTAATGAACAATGGGTGGTACTAGGTATTTGCAGATTGTTTTTGAGATCATTAACGAACAGTGATGCTCACTTTTTTTCATTTTTTCAGTTGTTCAGAAGTATATATATTTGTTTCTGGCGGAGGAGGTGAAATATTTGTTTCACTTCATCTAGAGAAGCCTGTAAACTTTGTTGGAGATTTGAGAATATAAGGTTGAGAGTGCTTTAGAGGACGAAAGAGAATTCTGATACCCACAAAAACTCAGTTGCATTTCTCTAAAGCTTCTGCTGACCTCGTTCCATTTTCAAAGGCTTTGCATGTTTTATTTGTAAAAGGTTCAGATGAGGTCACGATTGAATCTCCATTCCTTAGATGGTGTAAATGCTATGAGTCACACTCTGCCACGGCATGCAGATGCAGCAGTAAAATTTCCACCAAAGTTATCCTTAGCCTATGCAAAATATTCAATGACTTATTATTCAGAGAGTTTCAAAATCAAAGCAATTTTGGATTTATGATCATCAAATAAGCATTGCTGTTATATATAAGGCAAAAGGAAAATAAAAGTCAACAAAAGAATTGCTTACTTGGGTATCGTACTGATACTCGAGGGAAGATATTCAGAGATAGAGAGAATGATACTGCCAACTGACTATTATTTTAAACACTGTTTGCAGAGACCAGAAGTCTTGAGGCCTTTGTAGCAAAATTCGAACTTTGTAGCAAAATTCGAACTAGTCTTAGTTTGGAAACTTCTAAGGAGATTTTGAGAAGGCCAGATGAACAATACTAACTTGTTTGAGGATTATAAGGATAAAGAAGTTGGAATCAAAGAATCTTAAACKTTTAAGAGTGCTTTGGGACAGCCGTCATCCTCAGATTAGGAGCTTCTGAACATAATCATCATCACATGCAAGAAATATTCTGTTTGGCTGCTGTAATTACGTGATGGAAGTCAGACCCCATGGACAAGCAGAGGAGAATCTTGAAGTCAAAATCTTGAAGTAACAGTGCTAAGATGTAAGCGGTAACGATGAGTCTGTAATGGTGGTTGGGAGTTCCGTCCATTTTGGCTGTTTCCTCACAAATGATTCTTGTCTTTCTCCACTGCTTCTTCTTCTCTTACTGTGTATGCCGGTTTAGAATTAATAACTTCTCATTGAGAATGACGTTTGAGATTATCCAACGTTGTTTAACGTTATCATCTTCTCTCAAAACGAAAGCATCATTCATAGAGAAATGGAGGTGAGTGCTGTTCTAGTTGCAGGTTCTCATCACCGGAATGAGCTCGTGGTCATCCGCCGGGATGGTGATTCTGCTGTGAGTTTAAAAGCTACCTGGTTTTTGGCTAACCAAATGTTTCTTTCCGTGTTCTTCAGTCTTAACAAGATTCAAAATTTACAGACAYATTTCAAATGGCAGCTTTCTTTGTGTTTGCGGTTTTAACCGAATTGTTCTGTTCCTTGAACAGCAGCCAAGGCAATTGCAGCAATTGAGTCTTCAAATCTGCCTGATTTGTGGCGATGAGGTTGGTTTCACAGCCGATGGGGAGGCCTTCGTGGCATGCAACGAGTGTGCCTTCCCTATTTGCAGGACTTGCTATGACTATGAGCGCCAAGAAGGCAGCCAGCTCTGTCCTCGGTGCAAAACTCGTTTCAAACGACTCAAGGGTGAGTAGAATTGATATTTAGGGTAGGTCTTGTCATCTCAAGTCCTGTTACATTATGGAACCATGCATTACAAAGTTCAACTTTCATTCCTTGTTCTTTTCTATTCGGTATTGTCCATAGACATTCAATATTAGTGTATTACGTCCAATATGCAAWGGGACAACTGTTTGCTACACTTCTTCAGTAAAGCAGAGGTGATCTAACTCCTAGAAAGATATTAAAGAGACTTGGCATTTGTTTTGTACTATATATGATCTGTAACTTGGTTTTAATTGATACTAGTAGTATCAACTTAAATCATTTCTGTATGTGAGTATGCAGGTTGTACTAGAGTGGAGGGTGATGAAGAAGAAGATGGCATTGATGATATGGAAAACGAGTTCAATTTTTTAGGCAATAAGATTAATACTTCTATATGGGATGATACATTAACTAAGGACCTGCTTCAGGGAAGCTACTGCAGCTCCTCTGATGGATACAGGCTACCTCCTCCTGACCAAGTTCCTCTTCTCAATGATGGTCAAATGGTACTATTAGTCACCTTTATCATCACGATCATTTGATTCTGAACTCCAGAGAATGAATTCATTCATGTTCAACATTAGGCTAATACATATCCATTTCTTTGTAGATTGATGCTCAGATTCCTCCTGAAAGACATGCATTAGTCCCTTCTCTTATGGKTCCTGGAGGTGAAAGCAGTGGAAGCAGAAAAATACCCTTACTTCCTTTTACAGATCCTGGCATCCCATGTAATTTGACAAACTATATAATCTTCTATTCAAGCTGCTTACYATCGTACAATTACTTGGACTAAAAAATATACCGTCCTTAATGCTTTTGAAGTTTTTTCTTCATTTCTTGCAACTATCCCTTAATATTTACATTATTTTACTACAGTGAAGTTTGTCACGAGAAATAGATCTTTGGACCCTTCCAAAGACTTATCTGCTTATGGCTATGGAAGCATAGCTTGGAAGGACAGAATGGAAACTTGGAAACAGAAACAAGGGAAGCTACAGATAATGAAGAATGACATTGATAGCAAAGATYGTGATAATGATGCTGATGGACCCAAGTTACCATTGTAAGGGCTCCTAAATGAATGTATTTTCTTGATGAAATAGAATCTAACGATAGGCTATAAACAGTATCTTATTCTCTGAAACTCACATAAATATTGTGAACAATTGATTAGAAGAAATCTGGAGGCTATAATATTACCTTGTTATAAGCTGGCCAAGGCCTAAAAGTCACTGAATTTGACATTTTCTTGTTGTTTATTTGTTATCTGAAATTCTTAAAAACTGTGGTCCAATAAAATCAGTAAATCTTTCTAACTATGAGATTCATTGTTTAAGAACCAGAAGTTGCCTTCCTTTCTTTGTTTCCTTTCTAGCTGCAGTTATACTTAATTCCTGTTGTCCKTTCTAGACTTGTATTAGGATCCCTGACCTTTGGCTGATTTTTTTCAACAAGGATGGATGAAGCAAGAAAACCATTATCCAGGAAAATACCTGTTCCGTCTAGCCAAATCAACCCATATCGGATGATTATAATAATTCGCCTTGTCGTTGTTGGGTTCTTTTTCCATTACCGGCTTACACATCCAGTAGAGGATGCTTATCCATTGTGGATGGTATCTGTGATTTGTGAAATTTGGTTTGCCATTTCATGGATTCTTGATCAGTTCCCCAAGTGGCATCCAATTGGAAGGGAAACTTATCTAGATAGGTTATCACTAAGGTCAGTTCCATCATATCATTCCTGTGGTTCCTTTTCTTGTTTGTTCCTTGCACTTGGATGAATTCCTGCACTTCATCATTTCTTTGTTCTCAGGTATGAAAAAGAAGGTGAACCTTCCCTGCTGTCTCCAGTTGATATATTCGTGAGTACGGTTGATCCATCAAAAGAACCACCTCTAGTGACTGCAAACACTGTTCTGTCCATTCTTGCAGTGGASTATCCTGTTGAGAAGGTCTCATGCTATGTCTCAGATGATGGTGCAGCCATGGTAACATTTGAGGCACTGTCAGAAACATCAGAATTCGCAAAAAAGTGGGTTCCTTTCTGCAAGAAGTTCAATATTGAGCCCCGGGCACCTGAGTGGTATTTTGCTCAGAAGATTGATTATCTCAAAGATAAAGTTTTGACTTCCTTCATAAGAGAAAGAAGAGCAATGAAGGTAGCTCGCATTAAACTTTAGAGTTAGCTTCTGCTAATCTAGCAAGTCCTACTATTGAGTTCTCCTCGACAATGRMAACTTTTATATTCTTATGTTGTTGGTTGCAGAGAGATTATGAGGAATTTAAAGTTCGACTCAATGCCTTAGTTGCAAGGGCACAAAAGGTTCCGGAGGATGGCTGGACAATGCAGGATGGGACTCCATGGGCTGGAAATAATGCCCGAGATCATCCCGGAATGATTCAGGTAAGTGCATTTCAGCTTCTGTAGTGCTAACGTTATTTAGCCACATAAACCTATAATAACTCTGTATGACCTTCAAATAGGTTTTCCTTGGCCAAAGTGGAGGATATGACATGGATGGAAATGAATTACCACGATTAGTGTATGTATCGAGAGAAAAGAGACCCGGATTTAACCATCACAAGAAGGCTGGCGCCATGAATGCTTTGGTGAAGACAAAACTAAGAGCAGTCCAATTTAAATGTGATTCATATAGCAATTGAGAGACTGATATGCATTTTTCTGTCTGCATGGATTTCTATATACCAGGTCAGAGTCTCAGCTGTGCTCACAAATTCGCCTTATGTGTTGAATTTGGATTGTGATCACTACATCAATAACAGCAAAGCTTTAAGAGAGGCAATGTGTTTCATGATGGATCCCTTGCTGGGTAAAAGAGTATGTTATGTTCAGTTTCCTCAGAGGTTTGATGGGATTGACAAGAATGACCGGTATGCGAACAGGAATACAGTATTCTTTGATGTAAGTGATCTATCTAGTTGATGTCTTGATCAGTGTTCATCCATTCTCCATAATTCTAAACCCCTTCTCCTGTTTTTCAGATTAACATGAAAGGACTGGATGGCATTCAAGGACCGATATATGTTGGAACTGGATGTGTTTTCAGAAGGCAATCGTTGTATGGTTACAATGCTCCTAAGAAGAAGAAATCACCTACAAGGACATGTAATTGCTGGCCAAAGTGGTGCTGCTGCTGCAAATGGTGTTTTACTGATAGGAAGAAGAAGATGACAAACAAGCAAAAATCTGCAACAAAGCATGATGATACAGGAACATCTTTGGCTAAATTTGAAGGTACTCCTCAAGCATTGAAGGTAAAGGTTTCCTTGCAACATTTAACATGAAAGATTAGTGTACAACTGTCTTTTGGATTGCTTCTGTGCAGGTACCAAGATTGAAAATCTGGCTGCCATGTCTGGGAATAAATTAGAAAAGAAATTTGGACAGTCTCCTGTGTTTGTTGCATCTACATTGCTAGAGAATGACGAGACAAGTAAGGTTGTCAATCCAGCTTCTTTGCTTAAAGAAGCCATCCATGTGATTAGCTGTGGCTATGAAGAGAAAACAGATTGGGGAAAAGAGGTAAACATTCTGGTCCTTATGCTTTTGGCTCGACAAGATCTTCCTTCAACTTCTGTCCAAAATGCAGGTTGGCTGGATTTATGGCTCAGTTACTGAGGATATTTTGACGGGTTTCAAAATGCATTGCCATGGATGGCGATCAATATATTGTATTCCTGCAAGGGCTGCATTTAAAGGATCAGCACCCATCAATCTTTCTGATCGTCTTGACCAGGTCCTTCGATGGGCTCTTGGTTCCATGGAAATCTTTCTGAGTAGGCATTGTCCTCTATGGTATGGATACGGTGGCGGTTTGAAGTGGTTAGAACGGCTTTCCTACATCAATGCTACAATATATCCATTAACGTCAATACCACTTGTGGCATACTGTGCTCTTCCTGCTGTCTGCTTGCTTTCGGGGAAATTTATCACTCCAGAGGTATGAGATAATTATCAATGTTAAAAAGCGTGATTTATGAATTTAACATGGATGCCTAATTATGACTTTTATTCTAATAATGCAGCTGAGTAACAGTGCTAGTTTGTGGTTTTTGGGACTTTTCGTTTGCATATTTGCAACAAGTATCCTGGAAATGAGATGGARTGAAGTAGGCATCGATGAGTGGTGGCGGAATGAGCAATTCTGGGTGATCGGAGGCGTTTCAGCCCATCTCTTTGCCGTCTTCCAGGGAGTACTGAAGGTGTTAGCCGGAGTTGATACCGACTTCACGGTCACATCAAAAGGCGGGGACGACATTGAATTCTCTGAGCTTTTTGTGTTCAGGTGGACTACCCTTCTCATTCCTCCAACCACATTGTTGCTGCTAAACCTGATTGGGGTTGTTGCTGGCATTGCTGATGCAATAAACAGTGGATACCATTCGTGGGGACCTTTGTTTGGGAAGCTGTTTTTTGCCTTCTGGGTCATAATTCATCTCTATCCTTTCTTGAAAGGCTTGCTGGGAAGACAGAATAGAACTCCAACAATCATTGCTGTCTGGTCGATCTTGCTTGCTTCCATATTCTCCCTCTTGTGGATTCGTGTTGGTGCATCCGCGGCTAAGTCAAACAATCCAGTTTTAGAGGAATGTGGATTGGATTGCAATTCTCTGTAAAAGAAATGTATATTAGTTCAATCAGCAAAGCTATWCAAGCATATACATTTTGTAAATTTTGACGGTGTCCAGAGCTGTTGGACCAATCATTAAAACTTCTTTCTCCTATATCATGAAAATTAGAATTCCAGATGCAGAAGGAAAACCCAGATCATCTTTATCGAAATGCATAGGCTAATAAACATGCAAAAAGTACTATATGTGGTTTTTGAATTATTTTCATCTCAGAACAAGACTACGACAACTACGGCAATGGTGACAAAAGATCGTTTGGTTACCCTGTCAYGTTTCAACCATGCAAATTAATGAAAGCTCATTCTTTTTCCTTTTCACTATTCTTTTCTTTACTTCAAAGCGGTCTGATTATAWAAACATAAGTTCCACCAGAGCATACTTTGACTTCCCCAAAATAGTCCAATCAAGGTTCAATTAGTGTGTCCAAATTTGGCGTGCAGAGTCTAATGATCAGTGAAAAAAATGATTAACTATCTTGAACTTAGCTAAACATACCTGCAGCTGGAACCAATCTCCATAGAGGAAGATCTGAAGCAGGTTGCGTTTGCAAAATGCATCAGAATTTGTAAAAGCATGTCTTTTTCATCATACACTTCCCAAGGCTCGTACAAAAACTCTCCATTATAACTTTTTACAGAAATACCAAGGTCGCCCAGCTTCTGTTCAATATTGTGATCACGAACCACTGAAACAGGATCTGAAATAAAAAACAGCCAATAGCAAATAGCCTTGCCATGTGATGTATTCAAGTGAAGCCTACATCAAATGAAGCCATCTGCCATTGTTAATAGCAGAAGTGCACATTTTGAAATCCATGCAGGAAAGGATACAAAAGTATAGAACTGGAAATATATCAKCTGGTTTGATTAATCTTCTTCAGACAAACGAAATCTCAATATATTAGGCCAAAATCGCTCAAATTGTTGAAGAAAAAGTTTACTCAACTGCTTTTTTATGCTAGACAGCAAAATGAAGGACAATAGCACTTAATTTTGAGCTAATATACCCACAGGTAACATCTGGAAGTTTGACCTGTGATTTTGTGAAAGTTTCACTTCTAACACTGAATGGTGGGTGATAAAACACAATTTTACTATGTTCAATATGTAGGATTGAACTCCTGAAAACCCCCCGTCGAAAAGCAATATTAACAGAAAATCGGTAAATCATCAATACAGAACTCAAGCAAGTGAAACATACAAAGAAGTTACAGCGAGTCTGACATGTACGCCAAAGCTTTTCTTTTCTTTTTTCCTTTCTTCCCCCCCCCCCCCCTTCTTCTTCCTTTTTTCCATTTCTTAGTTTTATATTGGGTGAAGGRGAGAGGATGAAGGAACAGGATCCTACCTAGGGGAAAGGGGAAAAAGGAAACCCAGGAGAATGAGAATTGAACCCATGACCTATGGTCTGGACTGCACCAACTGAATTCTCACACTCCAAAACAAATATGCAGTATCCGACTATTCTGATTATTCTTTTCTTTTGGTGTAAAGAACAGTTGACCGAGATTGAATTATGCAAAATCAATTCCTGGAAAGTTGTCATAAATGTGCTAAATATCCTAGATAAAAGCAAACTCACTGTCTTTGCTACTTAAATGGAAAGCAATCATGGAAAGCAATCATGTGGTTAGCAAAAGCATATACAGATTAAAGCTTTTCAAACCAGAAATCCTGAGGTTTCTATGTGAAAGAATGCATTTAATCTATAGATATAACTAACACCCAGACATGGCTGCTAAATGCACACCGGTTATGGCCTCTCTTAAGATTAACAGGCTAATAACAAAAATACCAAAAAGTTAAGCAGAGCAGAGAAAGTTGAAATATCATGACAAGTACACAGACAAGAGCCAAGCAGCTAACCTTAGACTTAAATAGGACCTCAATCTGTTGAAAGATTTGAGCAGAATGTACATCTCTTCAAGCGTTGTACGGATGTTCATCACATTGCAAATCCTCCCACTACAATAGTTAAAGAACATTTCAAGACCCGCTGTCAGATTCAAACCACTCACTTGAACTTTTGATGGTCCAAGTACTAAAGATACTGCAAACCATTCATTTTAAGTCCACTAGTCTCCATCATTAAGTAGTTACTCAGTATTACCAAACAAATTTTTGATCCACTGTTAAAAACCTTTATTATTTTCTTTTTCTTTTCCTTTCCTTTTTGCCTTAATTTCCCAGAATTCTAGTTATAATTGTATGGTCGCATTTGTTAAATTCCATTCTCAGCATAAGTTTACAAGGACCATTCCTTATAGTGTCTTCCTTCTCACAGCTTTTACATATGGTAATGAAGTTCTGATCTAAATCCTCTTATTGTTCAATTAGCAAGTCTCTCAATCTCTATAGGTTTCAAACTTACAGCTCTAACGAGATCCCGATTTAGACATTTAAACACTGTAATTTGATAAAGATCAAAGTAGTGCATCATCCTTCACAGTATAAAATAGATTCAGAGGAATGCTCGATTGCTTTCATTTCTAGAGCATCAAAGCATTTAACTTATATTTCCTAAGCTATTAATAACCTAGAAGAACAGCTAACCATGGGAAGAACATTGATTAATGGTAAAGATGATTACGAAACCACTTTTCTTGCCCCAACCGTACTAATGCAATTCAAGAGAGTAGCCAGAGTACCAACTCAACTCCGAGAGTTTTGATCAGTACCAACTCAACTCTGAGAGATCTCAATGACTGTTCCAACTGGATGAGAGACCGCTTTAGCCACCACCTGGAAACTTGACCTGGATAATATGGACCTCCTTCTTTAGGTYACCGTGTGAACACAGACAATMCACTCCCATCCCTAGCAGCAGCAGCTAAAGCAGGATTCTCCTCAATCCTCAAGTCCCTTCTAAACCACACAATGGTATTACACTTGCTATTCATCTCCCTTCAGATTCCTTAATTAAASAATCCCACTCAACAGTTCAATCACATGAAAATACCAGCTCCTCCCAAGTTCAATAACATGAAAACACCAACTCCTCCCAAGTTCAATTCAAAATTCAAGATTCAGTAATGTTCACCCTTTACAGMAAAGTCACTTCAGAAGAGAAACACAGAAAAAATCCACAGAAAAAATCCCGAGAAAAATCCAGTAAACTTGACCTTTTACTTGCATAGCCTGCCTATAAAAGATACTTGCACAGATAAGGAGCAAGAATCCTAGCTCCCACTGAATTGGCAAAAAAATCCAGAAGAATCAAAGGTGGAATCAATTACTACAAAAAAGAAGGACCACATAATTCAGGTTAATAAAAAACTATAATCAGTTTTAAATAAAAAATGCAATGGCATTTATAGCCAATACAGGAGAAGGAAGAGAAAAAAACAAGCTCCTATTGAAATATATTATGTTATTACAAAGTTCACCTGCTAAAGAAAAAGAAAAGAATGCAAAAAAAACTCAGCTAACTATTTTCTCCTTTTGAGTGGACCAGTTTTGTAGCCACACTTAGTGGGCTTCCCCAAGGTGTACGTGAACCCTTTCCATGACTCCCACTACTCTTGCTTTTCCCTTCACCACCTCCATGTGGGTGATCAATTGGATTCATCACAACACGTCTTACCACTGGCCTCCGCCCCAACCACYGACTCTGCCCACCCTTTCTTAACTTCTTTGTCCCATGCTCTGGGTTCGACACCTGTCCGATCGTCGCTCTACACCTTGTATCTATTGTTTTCTTCACACCTGATGGTAACTTCACCTCACAAAACCTACAAGATAAACTTTTATTCAAAAGACTATAAAACAGCCAACAGTTATCCTTTTCATCTTTATTTTATTYTATCTTATGACTTTTTTCAGGACCTAATGCATCAAGCTTGAATGATGAACTACAACTCATGAGATGTTTTACCCTACCACGGAATCACTTACAAAGAGCACCTTTCCGCCTAGAGCAGTAAGGTAGGACTAATAAAATATAGGTTATAAGACAGCTCTTCAAAATTGACCTTTCACAATATATATCATATTGCGTCCTAAGAGCACAATGAAGCCACCAGGTCTGGTAACTCTATCTAACTTAGCATAGCATGATTGAATTACAATACTTCAATGTCCATGAATTGTAAATTAAGCTCTATGGCTTCTAACTATACTCATACCAAGGATTCTCACCACAGAAAATCTAGGAAATATTCCCAACTCTGATCTAATAAGTAAGAAATCAGACAAGCTACCATAATATACAAAAAACATTGTATACCATTACCTGAAGATTACATTTACATCTCTCTCACATTATATCAAAACTTCCAATATTAAGAATAAGCATTAAACAAAAATATTACATAAATATCTAACACGCCAAACCTTGTACTTTATTCTCCAAATCATGAACCTTAAAGTACTTCAATTTTCAATTAAAGCAACACCCCCTGATAATCTCTAATAAAAGAACAGAGGTTCCAATATACCTAGCCCCGGTGCACTAGGCTCAGTGAGAATCTTCGCGACCGTTCCGGCAGCTCAGACCAGCTTCCCAACTTATCCGGGTCGGAGCTCAATGTTATGAACTAAGGTCCCGATTCGCATCATCAATAATGGCATACACGACCCCATTTGCGAACTGATGTCCAATGTAAACATCCGGTTCATCATCGACTCAGTGGCCCCAGACGACGTTGTTCTTTGATTCACAGATTCAGCCGCATCTAGAAATGAATTTAAAACTTAAAAAAGATTGAAAATTTGCTCAAAACAAATTAAATTTGAAAGAAAAAACTTGAAATACTATACTTGAAGAGAAGATCTGAATGTGGTTGTTCTGGAGGAGGCAACGGAGGAGAGTTGATGAAGCCAGTCGAGCTCTAGACAGAGCCATCACGTCGGCKTCGGGTATGAAAGAAAGAAAAAGAGGTTTTAGAGGAAAGATACGAAGGACGATGGGCTCGAGGAGTGAGAGGGTTTAGAAGATGGAGGCGTCCAGCTGCCTGCAAGAATTGGACAGACCTAGGGACCAGGCAGAAGGGACGAACCCACTGCTTTCATTTAATCAGCACACTTGGAATTTTCATATTTGACATCTTAAATTCTAATTTCTAAAATTAAAAAATTATTAAAATATTAAATAGCTACAATCTAAATTTATTTCCTCTGTTCATTGGTCAGAAAATGCATAAATAAAGTTAAACCTTTCCAACTACAGTACTTCTTAATTGCTCAAGTTTTTCTCTGATCTTCCGAAAAAGAGAACATTTAACAAAGACGATTTAAAATTTAATATATCATTTTTTTTTCCAATCGAATTGAAGCAAAAGCTCTTCTGAAAAGGACATTAGTGCTTCTCTCAACCTTTTTAATGCTAATAAAAAATATTAAAAAAAGAAACAATTTTTATCTTGAATAATTTGGATCCCCTTGATGTATGTATGAGAAAGATGGTGCTACAATAGYTCAACTTGTTGCCATAAAAACAAAGGAAATTCAGATATTATTTAGACTCTGCACCATGGTCGATACACATTGGTCTCTGCAGTGGAACGGAAAGAATTGAACATGATTTCCTGCCTCGTTAAAGGTTTGAAGAATGAAAATAGATCAAATGCTGGCATGTATTTCTGCTACAAATGCACATATAAATGAACCAAGAATATAGAAGCGGGCAAACAAATATATTGTAGACATTCAGAAAAGCACGAATCATCAAAACAAAGAATATATGTTTGAGTGAACTTTGAAACAGTTTCAGTAGTACAATAATTACCACATCCATTGTGGAGAAACAATGACATCAAAATTTTGAGAGCCAACGAGCATCAAATACTAGAGGCAGTGGAAATTCAATTCAACTGGCAAGCCTTGATTACTCCTCATCGTAATTAAACTTGATAGAATGAGAATGGAAATCAATCTGCCCTCCTCTATAGCTACCCCGCTTCTTCTTGGTCTTTTCATGCCTAAAGTCCCTGTGGCGAGGAGGGAGAGAGAGAGATGTTAAGCTCCCAATATTGGAGCAAAGCAGTCAAAACCAAAGCAGAAATCCATGTGCAACTCAAACATGGCATAAACTACCTAAGATGCCGAGGGAAAATTGACTTATAAGGCATTCATTCCCTTGTGAAAGAACCAAAATAGTGACAGACAAAGGAGAAGATAAATTTGAACAAATATCATGTATGTCCAAGTAAAACAGTATACCTTCCCTTCACTTGGCCCAATATTTCTTGTGCTTTTGCACCATAACCATATTCTGCTCCATCCTTCAATAAATACTCAAATATATAATTTTATGAACAAGAAATAAAGGATAAAACAATGAAATAGAATGACAAGAAAGTCATGATACCTTTGCCCAGTAAGAATTATCCTGAAGCCTCTCATCAACAAATTTTACCTCATCGACTTTCACCCTTTGGAATGCATTTGCTGCTGTTTTTGGCTGCAGTAACATTGCATCAAAGTCTTGTCAATTAACCACATTAACATTAATATTATAGAAGAATGCTCTTGGAAACAAAATTACGAAATAAAGCAGATTATCTCTGAACAAGCACGTAGTTATAAGCATATATGTACATCGCAATTCACACGCACAGTTCACACAGACGCACACAGAATGCTCATATGACAAAGGATAGCTTTAGCAACCTAAAGATTCAAGTTCAGATTGCATAAGTTTGACAGATGGGATGAAATGTGATCAACTCAAACGATTAGAAACTTAGTTAACTTGGGACTTGAAATATGTTCACTTGCCAAGTTTATTGTGACATTGTCAATTGTTCATCTCTTTTGACAGTTGAAGTTTACCTCTCAACTCATTTCATTATTTGCACATAATWCTGCAAGGATATTAACCAATAACTATCACCAGAAGATAACTCACAAAATTAAACAGCTAACAGTAAGAGCATATACCCACATATATTTTAAATAAAAAGAAAGCAGCCGACTCTGTACCTCAGCAGAACCATTACGTTGTTTCCTCGCCAATTTCTGCTCAGCAGATTTCTCAATTTCATTCTTTATGTTATCCCCCTTTGTGCTTCCACCAACGTCATCCTTGGGTAGTTTATAAGGGTCCTTTCGGTCAACATGGCCATTCTCCTCCGCATTTCCTTTACCTTGCTGCACACCAACCTTAGCCTCTTCTGGGTCTTCAATTTTCCTGCGCTTAGATTTTCCAGTTGCCAATTTCTCYATCGGCTTATTCTCACTTTCATCAGAAGCAGATAGTTTTCTCTTTTTCRACTCCTTAGCTCCATTTTCAGAAGCCTCCAGTGATTTTCCTTGGTCAACCATTTCCTGTCCATTATCTTTATTTTTCTTCCTTTTTTTAGGTTCAGTTTTACAATCTTCAGCTGGAACATCAGTACTAGTATKTTTAGTTTCATGGACATCTACATCAAAAGAAGCTGTTGTTAATTTCTGTTTCTCCTTTGTATCTTTAGATTTAGCTGTCTCTTCAGACCCTCCTTTACCATCGACCTTGTCATTTTCTAAACCTTTCTTATCTTTCTTCTTCTTCTTCTTCTTCTTCTTCTCGCTAATAGCTTCTTTGGATAAATCACCGGAGCCTTTCGCCAGCATGACATCTACAAGCAAATTCGGTAATTGAATTACTATGAATACAAATATTAGAAAAGGCAGACAGATATGAAGCCAGGATAACGGAAGATAACAACCTTGCTCCTGACAGGCTTTCGAATTTTTGTCAACATCTCTACTGCATTAAAGAAGCTCAACTAGTATCAGAGTGCAATCCAAATCGAAGACTATCTTAAACAGACCAAAATTGACAAATATAGAATAAACTAAAAAGCAAAGTGATAGCACCAGTACACTAGAAAGCTGTACAGTGGAATTATGAATACTAGGATAAAACCCTCAAGGACATATTTATCAGACCACTAGCTATAGCAATTGATGATTTCTTTACATCGCAAAGTTGGCCGCATTGGACTCAACATTTCTTATGGTCTGCAGAAATGATATCATTCTATGGTAAACTCCACTCGGTGGAGTCATGGTAACACAGTAGTTGTATAAACCAGACAACTSATTCAACTTTCTTTCTTTTTCTTTTTGGTTTTTTCCCCTAATAGGTTAGACTCTCCTCACTGATATTACTATGCAAGCAATTTACTGCACAGAAATTCATGTCTATTTGTACTTACTTTGACTCAGCAATTTAAGTGTTTGTATGGACTTTCATCTTTTGTCTTTATGAAAGTGGAATCTGACATTCTTTCAAACATTTAAGAATGGTCAGAACGAATAAAAAGAATGGAAAACAGCATCTACTACTGGCCAAGATGTCTTTCACTTAAACAATTCATAAGTGCCAACAACAAGAAGAAAAGTAAAGATCTATTAACAGAGTTTCATGCAGCCAAAGCTTTAGTTGCTTTCCTTGAAATGTTAAGGAATGATAGTTTTGAGTTTCTACCAATTAAAAGCCCCCAACAGAAGTGTATACATTTCTTCAAATCTACTGAAGATCCAATTTTTCTTCCATATAGAGGCCTAATATGAGAACAAAGAGCGTTCAACATTCGGTAGTTTTCTTTAATTATTTTTCCCCCTTTTTGTGATACTTATTCTAGAGTAATTGGAGTTTCTATCAATAGTGGACAGCATTTTCTTTTTTGGTTACAGTACCACCAATAATAGTTCATCTTTTTCTCCTGTTTATGGCATAAAGAATTATTCATTGTATCAATTGGCTCTGCTTTGGAAGGAATCCACCTCTGTCTTGCTTTCTCCCCTGCAGTAAAAAGAGGGACAAGCTAATGTATATCACATCCCAAGTTGCTGATAAMATCGTGAAGCATCATAATCAACCAAAGCCCTTCATCATGATCAGATTATGCTTCAATAGCTTACAGACAGGACCAAGCAAGTGAACACATTACCGTTATATCTCTCAGTATATATAAGGACAAATAAATAATTCCTACATGCAAATTGTTCAAAGTGGTCAATCAACAAAGACTGCATAACTTGATCATTGTGGTCGATAACAAAGACTATACAACTCCCTTAAGCAATCTGATTATAGATGAGATGATAGAGCACCATTAACAAATGATTCTGGACATTGATAACCTTTCTGCTAACCTGTTTTCTAGATATTTAGAATACACATCTTCCAAATCCAATGAAGTCTTCCAATTATCCTCCTGCAAAGGTCATAATTACATGTTAAATTTAGTAAAGCATAAAGTTAAGATAAAATACCAAATTCGAAAGGCGAGCATGCTAATTCATATGAACATCATGCTGCGGCTATGTTACTCTTACTTCCTGCTTAATGGAATGAGTKGGCAACCCATTTAAAAGAAAGAAAGTTTACCACCGGAGTTTTACAGGTCCTCTTGCAGGAGGTGGGCTAAGTAAAATATTCTTAGGTCCCACAATAAACCATAGATACAATATAAACGGTAAATCTCAGGGTACGACATTGTAACCAAAAGAAGAATGCATTTCATAATATCATAATCTACCAAAATCATTACATATCCTTAACTACACAATTGAATTATTCTCAAAATGATGACTACATAATGTATGCATCTGTCTC
Source organism: Rhazya stricta (assembly GCA_001752375.1). Classification (NCBI taxonomy): domain Eukaryota; kingdom Viridiplantae; phylum Streptophyta; class Magnoliopsida; order Gentianales; family Apocynaceae; genus Rhazya; species Rhazya stricta. Next base: position 4,127,524 of record MEJB01000029.1, on the reverse strand, counting down.
TGATCATCTATATTTTGTGTAGGAGTATTGGATTACCTCTACTTGCACTTCCTTGAGGAAGTGCTTGAATGTTTTGGAGAAGCCATTTTTGTGTAGGTAGTTGAGAATAGAGTGGATAAGAGCAGCCTTGTGGTTGAACTGCTCCTCCTGTGTTTTCGCCATCTTCGGTCCAGGCTTGGATTTCTGCTGCTGTTCTGCAAGGAGGACTTGGCGAGGCTTGAAGGCAATTAGGGTCAACGTTGAGGAAGGACTTTTGATTAGTTTATTCTCTGCTTCGACCATATATACAGGGATGGCCACAATATAGGACACTAAACCATTAATTTCCTAATTTTGAAGAATGATCAAGAATGTATTATAACCAGGTGTTTAGCAAAGACTAAAAACATATCATTTAGTATAAAGCATAATCGCCCAACCACTCAAAAGGTTTTACATTTTTATCAATAATTATATAAACACTCAAACAGAAAAATCAAATGTCAGTTCTATATCATTTTCTATAGAAGATTACTATGAAGAGCCCCACAAAAGGAAAAATCCAAAGGGCTCAGAAAACTCACAGATGAATGAGTGATCACTACAAAAACATACACTTTTATTCATTGCTCTAAGAGCTCCAACACCTTTTTTTTTTTTTTTTYSCCCTTTKTTGGGGGKCGGGGGGTGGAACGTAGTGAAGAACGGCATTACTTTTTMTTTTACTTTGTTCCTACAACAAACGAGCTTAAGGAGAAAATCCCATTTGTTACCTTGAAGCTGCAGTCRGCKGAAAGGGTTGCCGAATGGTGGGAGATGTTGCTCTGAAGATTCAGAGTGGCTTGGTTTCGGTACTGTATAGGGGTGATGAACTAGGGTTTTTGAATTTCCAGGGTTTTAGATTGAGTCGGGTCAGATCAGTGTAATTTCGTGAAGTAAAAGTTGGACTAAAGCATCTCTGGCGTCTGGGCTCAAGAGTAAAGGAGTCTSAGCCCAATCCCAAAGCTCTTTTCCTATTTTTTTTTTCTTCCAATTCTTTTATGTACTTTATAATGCACATTTCTATTTATTTGTGTTTTTTATACTTTTGTTAAATTTTTGACAAATTTAAACTTAGTTATATATACTTCTTATTTTATATATAAATGATAATTGACTTAAAATCGTAATTATAATTATTGGTGTGTAAAATTACCTAGACAAATCAGCTATTTTACCAATGGCGTACTGAGCTTTTTAACACAACAAGACCCGAGTTCTAGTCAACTAGCCATCTAATTGACTAACTAGATTCATAGCTATCTCTTTTTTGTAGTGGAAAATTAGCTTAAGTAAACCCTCGCAAAGTGTGCACATCAACTAAGATCACCACAAAAAATAACCATTTCATTTACCATATAAATGAGTTTCTCAAATAAACTGAGCAAACACATAAATATTAGCTTATAAAAATACCAAACAATAAAAAGGTGCAGCTAAGATAATTAAAACTAACTAAGTGATTATGCTAAGTGAACAATCAAAAGATGCAGTTAAGGTAACTAAAACTAGCTGAGTAATTATACTGAGTGGAAACTGACACTAGCCGATACGAAGCAGATCATGATTATACTAAAGTAGCTAAACTAAGATATACGCTAAGAAAAATACTAATAAAACTAAATAAACTAGCAATTATACGTAGGCTAAACCTAAGGAAAACAATAAAGGAAACATGAATAAAGCTAGAGAAGACTGACAAGTTGAATTAGCTAACAAGTTACACTACTAAAGCTATAAGTAATTAGCACCTAAGAAAGCTAGTAAATGAAAGTAAATAAGAATTCAAATTCATAAATGTTGCATAAAATCATGTACAAAGCTTACATAACGAAGCAAAGGAAATCACTTAAAACTAGAAAGCTAATCATAAAGCTAGCTAATAATTAAATATAGACAAAACTAGTAAAAAATGGAGATAATTTGCTTGATCGTTGAGTTGAGTGRGGGTTTTTCTCTGTTTTGTCTCTTCTTAATTATACTCAATCTTGCAATATTCATCATCGGCTGGTGGTCGAGAAATATGATTGTCGTTGTGCCATGTCATCTTCCTGCACTATTTCCCTGGCCTATGTCCATCTTGATCGGCTACTCGGTTGATTGTGCCCCTTGATTTTCAATCAAGTTGTTATGATCTTATCTTGTTGAAGGGCCAATCACCTATTTTCTTGCTATTGCTGCCRATTCGATCGACTTTTCTCCTTGCTCATCGACTAATCTATTATGACTCTTTCTTGCCTTCCATCAGCTACTAAGCTTTCTAGCTATATCCATTGCTCGCATCTCGGGTTTTCATCCATGTTGATTCTGCTAGATTAGTCGTTGTTCTCTATCTCAGTCGTTAATGTCAGCTACATTAATGCATCAACACATGCCCTTCCAAGCCTTCATCCTAATTTGCTGTATTAAACGACTGGGTTGGGTGAAGCTTGATGTGTCGCCTTTTTGTATACCATTGAGACTCTTGAGTCCTATCGACTGCCAAGTTTAGACAGCTGGCTGTTAGTTAGCCAATTGGTTTCCCAAATCATAATGTTTTCTCCTTAGAACTCACAACTATCTCATCCYTTCAACTTCTGACAACATGAAAATAGGCMAAAAAAGGAAAAACTTTTTCCCTTCTTCTTAAAGCTTTTGTTTGTGCCTTTCTCGCCTCATTTGTCATTTTCAAACTTCTGCCATTTCTAAGCTACAGGTTCCCATTGCCCTCTTTGTTTCCTCTGGTTTACCATCCCATGTCTTCTAGTAGCAGCACTTGTGATGAAGCTTCCAGTCAACCTTAGCTCCATYGGGTTTTAATTTGCCATGACTCCTCTAAGGAGTTCTTCATCTTGGGCCCGTCTATTCTTCCCCATTTCTAAGACTTTTTTTTTTCCTTCATTAARCCYAGAGRTTTGACCGCCCTCTTCTCCATTCTAACTGGACTTTGGCCAGGTGGTAAAGAATTTTTCTTGTTAGTGGGGCCGCCTCRCAGGCTTCAAGGTTTGGGCTGAGCATCTTAACTCCAACCATAGAGTCTGTACGGAAGAAGTGGGTAGTCTCTTATGCTATTCAACTGGCTGCAACCCTCCAACTGAATTTTGATCGAAACATTTTAATGGCAATCTTGCCATTCTGGTCGTTGGCTATCAATGCCTTTGTTTTTCCTTTTGGGATCTTTTCCCCTACTATGTCAGATATTGCCACTACCCTTGGCCTGTCAGACTGGAGTTGACGAGCCGGCTCTATACGTCGATGATAGGAGAAAAGAATTTTGACTAAACTTCAGTAACCATATTATTGGATACGCCAAGTTCATTGAGGCTAACATGGCCAATTCGGCTGCCATTTCTGACAGTGCGCATGGTGCCTTCTTCCTATGCTGGATGTGCGAGTACCTTTGTTGCTTGGCCTCCTACGGGGTTGTGGCTGATTACTAATACTACATCGACTTGCTRATGAACGATCAACCATTGTCATTAGCCTCACTTATTCTATCTTTGATCTATCGGGGGCTGAATTGGCTGGTCCAAGCCCTGGCTGTTTGCARTTGTGGTATACCAGTGTCTTTCTGAGTTTAGGGTTAGCTGTCTATCGGCTGCAGTAGCAAGGTCGGCCCAAGAAGTCACCGACTATTGGCTAAGTAAGGTGCCAATTACCAACTGTCCGACGGAGAAATTTTCAAACGGTTTTACTCTACCAAGGTTGCCACCATCGACTCCTTCTAGTWCCCCAAGCATGATGAGGGCTCGGACTGGTTGTTAGTGTGCCATGACAATTCAAACTATGCTGAGGTGAAGGCCATCTGAGCCAGCTTTCTCTACTCTAGGCCGTTGCTCAATGTGATCCACCCAACTGCTTGCTACAACAAGATTTCAGCCAAGTTGTATTATCAGCATTACTATGCAAAGCAGTTCGACCTGATGCATGATGTCCCAGTTGACCCCTAACTCAGCATAACACCTTTYAGTCGTCCATAGTTAACAAATGCTGACGTGAGGTCTCGGACATCAAATTTCCATGGAAAACTTGAGAAGTTCTTTCTCCAGAACTTCCGTTGCTTCCCCTTGACCACTTCACAATTTGATGCCTGGTGGGACTAGGTGGAAATTGTGTTTTTCTTTGTTGAACTAGCTGAACATTTTGAGAAACTTTGTCTTCCTTCCACCCCTTTTATCTCCTCTGCTCCTTTCCTAATGATCTGATTCTTCGGACGGGATCGGCCGGGATATTAAGGGAGGAGATACCCGTCAAAGGGAGCTTTTCTCCCTGTCTCTTCGGTTCCCGCGACCCTGCAAGCCGTAGTTGACTTTTTTCGATTGTCTAACCCTTCTTGTATTTTGTACAGAAAACTGCGTTTCGCTGGCCTCCTTCAATCTAATCCCTATGCCCTTGACACTTTTCCCTACGAGCTCCCGCCTCCGGACTTGAGGTAATTGCAGAAAAGCATCTCTGCACTCCCTCATTACCTTGTTACTCCTTTCCGCTACCCTCCCGAAGAGGAGGCACGTTCCGTTTTTGATCTCGATTGTAGGTACCTTCCTATTCTTTTTTCATTCGTTCTAATGGAACTTTCCCCTATGCGTTATGACGTCGAAATCCCAAACTTCAGAGTTTGTGTCCGGTTTCGTGATCAAACTCCCTATTAATCCTCCTCGGAATTGTTAATATCTGAGTTAGTTGGGACGTTTTCTTAATTTTATTTCTCTTTTCATCGATCCCGTCCATTATCTTCCGATTCCTGAGTTAAATCGCTAACTGATTTTCTCGTACTGTCCCTCCTCTTGCGAGCCGACGAGTCCAATGACGAAATTTCTCCGGGGTCAAACACCACCTTCATCGGACTACTCTCCTCCCGTTAACCCCCGGCTCCAAAACTCCACCGCGGGTTGTTGCCCGACCAC
>MEJB01000029.1:3985454-4117430 GCA_001752375.1 Rhazya stricta | reverse complement strand
TATTGGATCCTTTTGTCCAGCAAATGGAAAAGACCTTCCTGGAGGACTCTTTGAATAATATTCTGAAAAATCACACAATAATTAGTTCTATGACTAAAAGAGTTATGTCACTTACAATAACTTTTACCTTTCAATTCCTCGAAAGAGGATGGTATTCTTTAGCCAGTAGAAAGTTTGATCTGTTTATCCTTCAGCAGCTGATCATTAATACTCAAATAAGTAGTTCCGTTGATGCCCTGGCTTAATTTCTTCTTTTACTCGCACTGATTTCAGCATGAGATAGGTRTATGGTGATCCTTTCAACAATTTCACTGCTATAACTAGCTCATCTTTCTCTGAATTGGCTATGTCGTTGATTACTGAAATCATAGTTTCCCTCTACCAAACTTGGCTATTCAAGATTTTTCCTTATCTTTGATGAATTCTTCTACCCGAATTGGATGGGAAACTAACCTGTACAAGTCTATAAATTATTGCAAGATAAGTTTCTTCTTTACTTGTGGGATTCATACGGCCGATTGCTATTCTAGCATACTCATCTTCTGGAAATAAGGTAGGATATTTTCCTTTCATTTGCCTAAATCTCTCCAGGAAATTGGATACATCTTCATTTACTTTTTACTTTACAACTAGCAAATCCGCAATAGATACCTCTCTGATGGGTCTATAGAATCTCTCGTGGAATAGGCGCTCTATATCAGACTAGCTGTTAATTGAATTAGGATGTATGCTATCGTACCATGTGAAGGCTTCCTGTTAGTGACAAGGAGAAGAGTTGCAGCTTGTGCAGGTCACCGACACTTAGTTCTCCACATTGAGCYGTGAAATCGGCCAATATGCTCCATTATCATCTTATCATCATTGCCTGAAAAGTGAAAAATTCAGGCGTTTTTTTATCCTCGGGGCATGACAACTACACAGTCTATCCATTCCGATAGGGTTTCCTATAGACCAAATAGTTATTGTCGGCAATATTAAGTCCAAACTACCTTCTTAATACATCAGACACTGCATTAGCATCAACTGGCAKAGGGACCGATGTTGGCCGAACTCCTAGATTGGATAGTGGTTACCTTTCGAACTGATATGCTTGGTCAAGAAAATACCTCTCCCGATATCCTCTATCAAGAGAAGGTAGCAGCTCCTGAGCCTGAGGTGTTTGAGTTCCCCGTAAGCTAGCCGTTTAATCAACTCACTGGATGAGTAGCTACCTCTTTGTTGTATGTGGGGTTCTTAAGTTAACTTAAGTAATCCCTCACAAAGTATTTAGCCAAATGGGCTTATCCAGTTAACTACAGTATTTCATCAAATGAGTTTCTCAAATAAAATGAGCAAAAACACAAATATTAGCTTGCAAAAGCACCAAATAACAGAAGGTGTAGCTAAGATAGTTAAAGCTAACTGAGTGATTATGCTAAGTGAACAGCCGAAAGATGCAACTAAGATAGCTAAACCTAGTCGAGTGATTATGCTGAGTTGAGATTGATGCTAGCCGATGCTAAGCAGATTATGATTATACTAAAGTAGCTAAACTAGGATATATGCTATGCAAAATACTAATAAAGATAAGTAAATTAAGCAATTATTTGTAGGCCAAACCTAACGAAAAGAATGAAGTAAACACGAATAAAGCTAGAGAAGGCTAACAAGTTGAATTAGCTAACAAATTACACTASAAAAGCTGTAATAATGCTACAAAAGTTGTAAGTAATAAACACCTAAGAAAGCTAGCACACAAAAGCAAATAAGAATTCAAATTCTTAAATATTGCATAAAAACCATATACAAAACTTACATAACGAAGCAAAGAAAATCACTCAACACTAGAAAGCTAATCATAAAGCTAGCTAAGTAATTAAAATATAGACAAAACTAGTAAAACATGGAGATAATTTGCTTGATTGTTGAGTTGATTAGGGATTCTTCCTCTGTTTTRTCTCTTCTTATTTTTACTCCATCTTGCAACGTTCCTTGCCGGCTACTGCTGTCGTTGTGCCACATTTCCTCTTCTTGCGCTATTTCCTAGGCCCACGTCCGTCTTGATGCGGTACTTGATTAATCGTGCCCATTGATTTTCGATCAAGTGGTTTTGATCTTATCTTGCTAAAGAGCCGATCACCTGATTTCGCATTATTGCTGTCGATTCGATTGACTTTTCTCTTTGCTTATCGACCGATCTATTATGGTTCTTTTCGGTCTTCCATCAGCTACAAAGCTTTTAGTTGTATAGGCTGCTTGCATCCCGAGCTTTTCATCCACCCTAGTTCTGCTAGATTAGTCGTTGTTCTCTATCTCAATCACTCATCGATTACTTCCATGCGTCAATAATAACAATTCGAGGACTCCAGCTTGTAATAACTGTACAAAGTATGATTATTTTTCWTTAAMAAGCTTTCCAAATAAACTGTATAAACTTTATTAAAAAATTAACAAAAAAATAAGGAAAATTAGTTTTTTATATGCCTAAACTATTTATGATTCTTTGTAAATATATTTGAATTTTTTTCTTACTTATTTATATCTTTTATCTAATTGTGAATATTTCAATTATACTTGATTTTTCTATACTTAATTATATCTCATCTAATTATGAGTATTTGTAAATATCCCTAAATTTTTTTAACTTATATGTATTTATTATCTAATTATAAGTCTTTTTTTAACTTATTCTTAACCAGTCTTATGGTGGAATCCGGGGATCCACTCATGTGCTTTATATTTAAAGAGCACAAACGTCTTTTGAGGTTAATTTTGTCATTCCAAAGTTATTCCCTCCCCCTCCCCCCAATTTTGCCCAATTTTAACCATAACGTCTTTTAAATGGCTTTGAGATGATAAAATTGACCTCAAAGATGTTAGTTCCCTTTAACTAAAAAGCATGCGTAAAACATGTGAGTGGATCCACCTAATTTCGCCCCCGAGAAGTTGTAGTAGGGAAAAAATAAAGAATATACTCCTCTCAATCTCTTTTGCATCACCGTATATCGTTTTTCTAAGATTAAGAGCAGTATATTTTGTACTTCTATCCCACTACCACTCTTCACGATGAAATCCAATGGATTAAAAGGCATGTGCCTTACGCGGTCTTTTAAGATTAATTTTATCATCTATTAAGGTGCATAAAAGTTCAAGAATATTTATATAGATTCATAATTAAATAAGAGATATAAGTAAGTTAAAAAAAAAAAAAAAAGAGTTCATGAATATTTATAGAGAATCATAAATAGTTGAGATATATAAAAAACTACATTTTCAAATATTAATGATAAGAAGGCGCGATTTGTATAGATGTAGGGCAAAAACTTCATCTTCAAGCACAATTTGTATGGAAAATTTGCATTATGGGAAGGAGATTTGTGGTGCCCCTGCCATCCCCTAGGTATGACTAGAGTTGTACAAGTCGATGCCTACCTTGTGGTAGTCACTACTATTACTTGAAATGATACAATCCATATGAAAATAGCGGAAGTGCATCTCGATAAGGATAATAGGTCTGATTACAAGTTTCGCACAAAATACGTCATAGTAGACTAAGGGCAGTATTACTGCTCTAGCACTTGAAATTCCTGGCTCTCGTCCCCAAATCAAGAAATGTGTCTGTTACTACAAAAATAAAGGAAAACTATGATCGCTGGCTCAGTTAGTTCTGCATGTGTGTAGTATGAGTTTAGAAACATATATGTTCAAGGATATAATAAAAATTGTATCGTTGTTGTAAAACCTTTGGTAGATGAAGTATTTCATCACAGTAGTAAATAAATATTTGTAGTAAGAAATGAGTCACATGATCATGCACAATTACCATAGAGTAAAACTCTGCGAGTCTAGTAATACTAGCCCTATCACTTCATAATTACGCTTGCGATTTACTACCATATCGCTTTATACAATTAATGGTACCCGCTACTTAGGACACAAAGGATCACCTGGCTCGGGTTAAATCTCATAATCAATGGTATAGATATCTGCAATCAGACCTTTGTGCCTAATGACACAAGCATTTGCTCGATTAGTTCCCGATCCACCACCGACAACCCAGTCTTTGGTCAAGGGTTGCTTCACTCTAATACTGTCGCTCAAACTAGCTCAAGAGGTACTCAACTGGGGACCAACCAAGCAACAATATTTTGTCCGATGGACTAGTTATTCAGAGATCCAGAATTGAGTACTCAATTCAAATATAAATCACAATTAGTAATTTTCAATCCGTMAATTCAATCAATCAATTCAAGAGATCACAAGTATGTCATGCATGGTTCAAAAATTTTCCCTGAATAGTTTTCCATAAATTTTGCACTAATAATTTCAAAGCAACAAGATTTGATCAATATCATAAAATAGTATATTCAAAAAATAATTTCAAGAAATTCCATCTTTTGCAATTTGCAAAAAAATAATTTGGAAGTAACTCAAAATGTTTTGCGGAATAGAACAGTTAATGGAAGATTTAAGTATACGAGAATTCTAAAAATTATATCTAGAGTACGCTTAATAAATAATTTGCTGAATTTGAAAAGTTGGAGGAACTCACATAGAAATGATAGTTATCTAGAGTATGCTGAAAATAAGTATATTTTGTGGAATTTTAAAAGATAGAGGAATTTACTTGTGCTTCTGATCAATCAGAAAGTTTATTAACTGTTGTTTTCTAGAAACAATCCACAAAAGATATCCTTAGTAATATATCACAATAAATCACATCCAAATTATAACCTAAAAACCGTTTCACATAATATGACTTTATTGATTTTCATGAATAAACAATTTTCCAGGCTGGTGATCATTTGGAAAATTATAATGTAATTATATGTATATGCTTTTAGGATAAATTACTAGAAGAGCGCTAATAAGAAAATTTTCAGGGTAAGAGTGATAGGCTTTGAAATTGGTTTTCACAGAAATGACAGCTTGTGGTGTTTCAAAATACAATTTGGGGCCAAAATAATCCTAACATGTTAAGATTTAAATCCATGCAAAATTATGAACTTAAATAGTTCGAATAACTCCCAGATCTAAAGATAAATGCACAACTTGGGTTCAATTGGCCAAATTTACCATACTACAAAGATCAAAAATTGGATGAAATTAATACMGTGAAAATTGGATGAAATTAATACCAGATGCTTCCTAAGATCTATAGCTTTCTAATCATATATCACAATTAAAATTCCATCAAGTAGTCAAGCTGCTATGACATGTTGATAGTGTATAAAAATTTTGGTTTGGCCAGAACAAATCCTAGCGATCATATCTTATATTTTCTAAAGTTTTAACATGTAATACTCAACCCAAATGCATGACAAAAGTCTATACTCATTAAACGACAATACCATAGTGATAAATCTAGAATAATTATGCACAACTCATGCATCATCGTGCAATTCCTTCCAACCGAAATACAAGCCACATATCAATGCTACACAAATCAATGCTTAACAAATCCAAACTTAACCTTCTTCTTACCTGAATTTGCAGTAAAAGGGATGGCTAAAATTGTAGGTTTTAGGACATGTAGAAAGAGGATGAAATGAGAGGATTTATTAAAGCAAAATGGTGTGATTAAGTGTTTGGTTAAAAGAAGTAAGTTGGCTATTTTTTGTAATGGGGTAGAGCTAATTTTTGGCTTGTGAAACGGTAGCGGTTTTCGTCAGATTTTAGTGTAGGTTTGAGGTGGGATTAATGTCCTATAAAGGGTCTGGGCAGAAGTTTCATCGCTAAGAGAGGTGAGAGTCGGGCAAAATTGAGAGGAGAAAATCTGTGATTTTCTTGCAAGGTTTTAGGATAAAATCATGTGCACTATACACSAAARAAGGGCAGMTGTCATTCTGCTAACTTTTCTACCTTCTAAGCTTGCCAAGTCCCTAGGTTTATGYGTCGAAATCTCAACTGAAACTCCATGCAAACCAACAGCTCATTCCTAAGACCACAGCTGTACAAATCTTGCAAAAACKCACACCATGCAGATAGTATATCAAGCAAAAACGACTGAGATTTTTTCTTGACCAAAACTCTTTTAAAAACCGACACCTAAGCATGCTATGTCATGCAAAATTCATGCCAAATCTTCCTCATGCATTGGTGAATAATTAATGGCTAGGTTTGAGTCAAGAATAGATGATTAAGGACTGGAATTTTCCTAACAACAAAAACTCTCAAAATCGAACAGCTCACGACATGCAAATAGCTGGAGTTTTCTTGGCTAAAAATTGTACACCTACTCTTACATATTCATTCACATAGACCAAGCCACATAATATGCATTGTAGAATGGTTAATGGGTAAGATTGAATCAAGAAGAGATGATCAAACAGCTGAAATTGAAGAAGAATAACCCAACTAGGATGAAAGCAAAATCACAATGAAAATTTTTGGGATTTTTAGAAGAAGTTTAAGCTGAGATTGAAGCTTAATAAAGTAGTAAATTTTACAAAAAAAGAATATAGAAAATAATGTAGAGTTTTCAAAATAAAGTTAAAGAGAAAAAGGTTTTGGAAAAAAAGAGTTTTCAAAAATGAAATCAGTTTAAAAAATAGTGTTTTAAAATATTAAAGTTTAAGGGAATCGATTTTTTTCTTTTTTGTGTGAATAGAGTAAGGTTTAAAATAAAAAAAAAAGGTGAAAATTTAGAACAAAGAACTTTTGAAATTCAATTAAGCCTAAAATATGTTCGGATTTAATTCTTAATTGCATAATAATAGCAAATTCTATGCCTATCAATATTCTATTTCTAAATATTCTTAGGTCTGATACTAAATTTACTTGCGATACCATAACCTAATCGGTTTATATCTCCTAAAAATATTCGGATCAGCACACAATTTCATACGATCACTGAAAGTAATAAATTGGAGTCAATTATCCTTTATAAAAGTAATAAAATATCTGGAATTTGATCAACATTTTGTAACGTGCTCCTCTTCCTCTGATGGAAGGGAGAGTTGGGGATGGAGGTATGTATAAGTGGATGAACTGTTTATATATGCTTGGAATCAAGAACTCGAAGGCTGCTGCTTTCGGAAATTCAATGTTCTCAGTTATCATGTCTAGTGATTGAGGACGAAAAGACTTAGAGAAATTTGTGATTCTTGAGACTGATATATGGRGCAATTTGATATTTTCTTTCCAAGGGTGAAATGAAATATATATTTTTTTTTTATGGGAAAACTTATCCCTACTATAAAGATTTCCTCATTATTGTTAGCCCTTCTTTTTCACTCCACCTCACCTAACTATTTTAATCAACTTGAGAAAATTGGATTTTTGAGAGTGATGTATTTTATATGCAATTGAATTTTAATTAGAAAAAAATGAATTTTAACTCATGATTGTTAATTTGACTGGTAAGAAATTTGACATCTCTTAAACAAAGTACCTAATTCGAGTCCTAGACAATAACCTTGTGAAAATTTTGCCCCCTTCACTATTGACTCAATTTTAAAATAGCTGAGATTAAATATTTTAAATATTTGGTAATTAAAAAATTATTTTCGAAGGAGAAAAATGGGATTTRTCATGTTTTTCAAGGCAAAAATTATCCCTACTTGAATGCTTTCTTTATCTATTGTTATCTTCTCTCCTACTTCACCTTTTATTATTGTATCTTGGTTTGGATCTCAAGTGAGCCAAACATGATTCATTATTAAAATATTGTGTTATTTTTTATAAACTTGTTATATTAAAAGAAAGAAAGCTTASAATCATTATTTTTTTTGCCAAATATCGCATGAAATAAAATATAAGAAAATGAAACTTAGATCTCATAAATATAAGATGGCTTCAGTCAGCAGACCAATTGAAAATAAAGTGTTGATCAAATTAATTTCTTGATATGATTGAGATGGATGTAAAATGTTGATCAAACTAATTTCTTGATATAAATGAGATGTCGAACTTTTCACACCAATCAAGTTTAATTGTATTTAATTTTTTATTTCATGAGAACAACCACTTTTTTTTTATTATAATTAAAGAACAAAATCTCATATTAAAGTCATATTAGTCCTACTTGCAATTCTAAACTCTCGACCCATGAATATATATGTTCAAAAGAAATATGATTTAATTTTAAGACTTTCCATTTAATAAAAAATGTCTTTTATCAACTAATTTAATGCCTCATCATTACTTAAAAACGCTTAAAGAGTATTTTCCTCAATTAGTTTGCATCATCATCACTAATGGCTAATGCACACCTACGTGGCTGCATAGATTGAAGTTTGGACAAAGAAATATAAATTAAATTCAAAACATGTCGTTTATAATTTGATATAAATTAAATGAATTTTATCTTATCTTTCGTTCGGGTGAAAATATTTAGATAATGCTATTTGGATCAAGTTTATAAATAATTATTGTGGATCAAAGGTAATTAAAGGTCTAAAAAAATATTGTGTCCATTATAATCCTTTTATTTTACTTCATCCATTCTTTAGATGTGTCATAATAGGATTTTTTTTTTTTTTTATTCTTGGAACTATGTCACATTCCACCCTTCAAGACATTATTAAATACTTTTTTCATCTTCATCCTTATTTAATTAGTATGAAATAACGTGCATTACATTTTTTGTATTGCATGTTCTTGTATTACTTTATAAATTGTGTTAAATAAATATTTTAAATGTAATTAAAATAATATTCATTTTTCAACACAAATAGTTCTCGTAGCAATATGATATGATATCAAAGAATTACATATAAATTAGAATTTTAGATATAATGTCTTTTGAATTAATTGTAATTTTAACTTTCATTTGTTATGCTTATTTTGTTAGGATCAGATTATGCCTAATTTTGTTATTGTTAATGTTTAAATTCATAGTATTTTCCTTAGATTTTATTCAAGTTGGCCAAATTGTCAAGAAATTGAATATGAAGAAAATAAAAAAAAATATATTCCGTCATTGGACCGATACAATGTAATCATATTTGCTATGAATTTTAATGTTTTGTGTTACTGTCTTAATCTAGGTTCAATCCATGTGCGTTTATACTTGATATTTTTTTTTAAAATTATGTTACCTTTAGCTGATTTTTAGCTATCTTATAATTTTAATATGACATTTTGTAAATACTTGAGGAGTATACGACTACTATTTATTAATTGTATATTAATCTCCATATGAAACCCTTTTCCTTTTATGTATTTTCAATGTTACTAATTAATTTAATTTTAATGAGATTATACGTACAGACGTATGAAAAGTATTATTCAAAATTCTCTTATCATTTTTATATGACATTTTATATTCTAAGTAATTTGATCTGAAATCCTATAATTCATATTGAACCAAATTATACAAAAAGACATTAAGATCAATGAATTCCATGGATTATAGTCCCCTCTTATATCTTCAAAGTTTTATTACTTTTATCTTGCGTGACCTATCACATTCTAAATAATATTATTATTGATAATATTTAARCAGTGAAGGAACGGAGTTGTCAAAAAATAATTTCAATGGATTGTGATTATTTTAATGTAGTATAGATTTTCAAATCAACACTATTTAAAAGTTGTAGATATTTAAGTATACTTTGTTAATTCCACTTACACACCACATATATATATTTTTAATCCCACGAAGACATATGCTCTTTTTATCTTTAAGAGTTAAAATATATATGTATTGTATTTTTTAATATAGCAGGAGAGTCTAGTAAAAGATCTTGAACCCATTTAATTTCTATTTTCTCATTTTATCTTCTTTYTCACATGCAATTAATTCTATTCTTTCCCAGAGAAAGATAAAAATGATAATTTAATAATTATTTAAGATCAATTTATTTTTTCTTGATTTATTTGATGCRATATGCTGTAAATTAATAAAGGGAGTATATTAATATTATAAAGATGCCGATTTAAATTAAAAAGGCTTAAACAATTAAAATATCTATAAAGATCGACAATAAATGTAGGATAAACTAAATTAAATAATTAAAATTTAAAATTAATTTATCGAATTGATCCTCCCAACCTAAATTAACATGATCGGTAAAAAATTTCTTATTTTTATTTTGTCCACATTATCAAAACTCATCAATAAGGCTACTTGCCATAAATAAACAATCATTTTCATTCTGCCATTATTGTAGTTATCTGACTCCTGTCCCTATATAAATCAAGCCCAATTTAGAAACCGTAATTAAACGCCTTTTTCGGGCAAGTTCGCCAAAAACCAGCACAAAAATACAAGAAAGGAAAAAACATATCATCCTCCTTTAAACAAACGCCTCTCATTTCATCTTACTTTTCCCCTTTGGCTTTCATTCTTACCGCATCTCACCATTGGAGCTCTCGATCGAGCTTCTCCAATGGTGAATTCTTCTTCTTTTTCTTCCAGAGAAATTTATTAAGATCATTAATCTATAGGAGGAAGAAATTGCAAAAAATTTGTAGTGTCATTGTGAAATTCAATCATGGATATCGCTTCGCAGTTGAAGCGYGGGATATCGCGGCAATTTTCGACAGGATCGTTTMGGAAGAGCGGGAGGTATAGTTTTAGGAGGCAGAATTCGTTGGATCCGAGGAGGAATAATCTGAGGTTCAGTTTTGGGAGGCAATCCTCGCTTGATCCGATAAGGAGGAGTCCGGTAAGCGATGAGGGACTTTCGGTGCCGGATAATTTGGATTCGACAATGCAGCTGTTGTTTTTGGCGTGCAAAGGTGATGCGGAAGGTGTGCGGGATTTGTTGGATGAAGGTGTGGATGTTAACAGTATTGATTTGGATGGAAGGACTGCACTGCATATTGCTGCTTGTGAGGGACATGTGGAAGTAGTCAAGCTGTTGTTGAGCAGAAAGGCCAACATTGATGCACGCGATCGATGGGGAAGCACGGTATATAATTTGCATTTTTAAGCTGTTTTCCATTCTTTTTTCCTCGATATTTGCATTATGTTGCTGTTCTCGAATTTCTGTTTTAGATATTCTTGTCTGGAAATAATTTTGCCTTTTGTTATTCGATGATGCCAAATGGTTAAGTATTGCTTGGTAAAAGAAAAGAGTCCTGCTCAACTTTGCTGATAAATGTTTCGGGTAAAAGGAAGAAACTTTGTTTCAATTGAACAGAGTTTTCGAGATAAGTTTGTTGAATGGGATTACTAGCATTGTCTMGTCTCACAGGTGTCATAAGAGTACTGGAAGTTTCCAAATAGTTTTGGATGTTGTGAATCTGCATTGTACTTTTGCATGCTACTGCCGGGGCCTACGTGGAAAATGCAAATGTATCTTGGCTTTATTCAAGAAGGATGCTTTAGACCTCAAACATATACGGATTCTTATTGCTCTGTTCTTTAGCTTCTCAGATTAGTTTAAGTGGTAGCAACTAGTAAGTGCATAATGCAAGAGAAACAAATCAGAGTATCAAATAAAATTGTCCTTCTCTACAAAAGTTACTTATTTTTGTGCAACTAAAGGTGGAAGCTTTATCAGCACTATTTATGTTACTTGTTTAAAATGGTCCCAATTTATCAAAGGCCAACAATGGTCAAGAAGGAAAGCATTGACACAAAATTTGGATTTTGTTTAAGATTGATTATATATTGCTTTATGAATGTTGATTGTAACTGCCACTTAATGGATCAATATAACTGTACTGATTTACTTTTAAGGATTGTCTGGGCCCGCTATAAATCTATGTGGTAATAATCCATCATTTGAGTTTGGAGAGTTTCCTATCTGCTTAATGGTGACAGGCTGCTGCTGATGCCAAATACTATGGGAACATCGATGTGTACAATATTTTGAAGGCCCGTGGGGCCAAAGCTCCAGTAAGCATGAAAAATGCTTTCTTTTCTAGATTGAACGTCATATTTTCTTTTGTGTTCATTGAAGTTTACGCCATATTCCTAGAAAACCAGAAAGACGCCAATGACTGTTGCCAATCCTCGGGAAGTTCCAGAGTATGAGCTCAATCCAATGGATATTCAAATACGTAAGAGTGATGGTATCTCTAAGGCAAGGTTTACACTCCTTTTACTTCATTAAGATAATCCTTTTCTGGGAGACCTGCTTCTCAGTATGCAATTAGTAGTATGTATTTTTTCCTTTTCCCCTAGCCATTGGCCTTTACTGCAGGTTTTTTCTGTATTCAGAATGGAGACTTCATATTAATTCTTTAATGATAGTTTTTTGCTTAACTTATGTTCAGATTGTGTATCTGAAGTTACTTGGGTGCCCTTTTTTCCCCTCAAGGATTAAGAAATGAACATCAATATGACGTATGAATCATCTATGAGGAAGACCATGGAAATGATACTGGTTTTGACATGGGCATGAGTGAGATTGTCTTATGGGCGATATGAAAATCATAAATTAATAGCAGCATATGGTGGCTCTCTGGCAGCTTCAGGCTCTAAATTTTTTTCAATATACATCTTAATGTATTAATAAATGTTAAGCAGAGGTTAACTGAAGGTAATTAACACAAATTCTGCTGAAGGTCTATATGCTTAAAAGAACAAAGAGTTTTGGCTCTTTCTGATATTCTACTAATTGATGTGGAATATTTATGAATTATCTAATCCTTTCTATATTTCATAATGACCTTTAGTACATATAACCCAGGTATACGATTTTTTCGATGATGTAATAGAAGTTATAGGATRTACATATCCAGATCTTAAATAAAGTGRATTTTTAAGGGCAGGATGAGCATAGCAGTGTAAACCATTACAAATTGAATGAATTGGCATAGGGTTCTGTGCACAATACTTAATGGTTTAGGCTTTWGCTTCCCAGACATGGTAAAGTTTTCAGATTTTATGATAGAATGTTCTGACTATATTCAAAGCATTAGTTAGAAAGGCTACTTTGTAGAGAATTGTTGCTTTATACAATGAGGCACGACTCCAACCCTGACACGCTTTTAAGTTGATAGAAGTTACCTACTTATAAGCATAGCAAAATAGTAATGGTAAATTATGTGAACCATCTTCTTGGTGAATGATCCATGTCTAGCCGTTGTTTTCCTGGCCAAGGTATTCATATAAAAATTGAGCTATTTTATTACTCTGATCTGAAGCGTGTATAATAGCATGCTAGTAAGTGTATTAACTTCAATCTCTTTAGCTATATTTACATTCAGGATTTAACAATGACACTTCCATTTCTGTGAGACCTCAAAGTGTAGATGATCATATTTGTTGTTCAGTTCCTTCTTTAGTTGATTTTGCATGTTGGTCTCTTCATCCATTTTTCTTCCATGCACAGTCCCATTTTGTTTCTTCACATTCTGAAATGAAGAAATTTAACATCATGCTTAACATCAATTGCGGCTCGCAATGTCTTTACTTTAGGTCTTTCATTTGTTATTCAGAGTTTCTCCATCGGTTATCTGTCTAATTCATGCTGCGTCTGGATGTACTTTCACAGATATTATTCTGTTCAACTTTGGCATTTCTATCTGAAACTATTTTCATGTTACTGAAGGTAAAGTAATRATTATGACTTATGCGGTTTGGACAGGGATTGTATCAAGTTGCGAAATGGAATGGCACAAAAGTTTCTGTAAAGATACTTGACAAGGATAGCTATGCAGACCCTGAAAGCATGTATGTTCTGAATTTCTCCTTGTCTTCCAAATGCTATTTTCTGATGGGAAAAGGAGAAGAGTTTGTGCAGAAAGTTTTGCTGTGATAATAGAAAGGCTAGCACTATCTGTTTTGTTTAATTTGAAACCTTTTTGGATGTAAGCATTGGCTTGTATCCACTATTGAGAGGACAGAAACCTTTGGGCTCTGTTTACCAGTTTCGAAACTACGTGTTTTCCGGTATGCTGGATTCGTGTTCTACTTTGTTATACCTTTTGTTGCAATTGTTGAGATTCTATTAGTGTACCTATGTCAATACCTGAGTGCAAATGATAGTAAATGATTATTCCGGTAAGGTGATTAGATGGACTTTCGTTGGTTGTCCGTTGTCTCTATTATTGCAACAAAACCCTCAAAGGTTTTCTTTTTTTTTTTTTTTCCTCTGCTTTTTTGGATACAATTAAGTGTAAAAAATTCTACTCATTTTTTCCCATTTCGCCAGTCTCCCATTTCCTACAAAAAAGGGAAAAAAAAAGAATCTTTGGATTTTTTAGATTTGTCTGTTATAAATTTACACTTCTCTTGAGTCGCATTACTCCTTTCTAATTTAAATACTTGTTGATTATTTTCCATGTCTGTATCTGTGTGTTTGTTTCCTGAACATTTTATAAGGACCGTAATTCATATTTTGTTATCATGCTCTGAATGTGTAAGTTAAACAGCATTTCAGTTGAAACATATGGAGTTATTGAGGTTCATTGTCGGAGATAGACTTCATGTGTTTCCTTGCAGCTTAATGGAAGTATCATAGTTATCATACCTGGTTTCAACATCTTGTACTTTGAAAAATGGAGCAGGAATTGAAAGCACAACTCAATTCATATTCTTAAGGAGAGGATAAATCTTTGGAACTGATGTTAATAGCAGTTTTAAGAACATTTTATGCAGAAAGAAGTAGGAGTTTCAAGGGATTGAGGATCAAATGTGAAAGTGAGAGTAGATTTTTACTATATTTATCTTTTGGAGCAATGCAAAGTATGCTGGTTGTTTGAGTTTCCTTGTCTAGCTAGCATTCGTTTTTATGTTATTATTTTACAGCCTCATGTTTGCTTTTATCTTTATGCCTCTAAAGTCCATCTTGATTCTCCTTCTGCAGAAATGCTTTTAGACATGAGTTAACTCTGTTAGAAAAGGTTAGGCATCCGAACGTGGTTCAGTTTGTCGGTGCTGTCACACAAAACATTCCCATGATGATACTTCTGGAGTATTCAAGAGTAAGCACATACATCATTCCTGTCTCTGTCTATATGTGTAAAATTTTATTTTTACTTTTTAAGTTGTCCTGCTAGTAACCATTGCAGATTCATCCACACAAACTGATTATTCACAAAACAGTGTATCATTTTTATGATGTCATATAATTTTGTCAAAAGATATTATTTGCTTGAACCGGTGCAACTATCCCTCTTCTCAATTGAATCAGTGATCTAAAATACTCCCTCAAGAGGGGCACTACCGAGGCTAAATGTGATAACTGTGGTTGTAGACTCTTATGCAAGACCAAATTTCCAGTTATAATCACGATTCTGATGGTCATTAATCACACTGGCCTACATTCAACTGCATTGATCAAACAAAGCATCGTCTGTGCTGCTTTGTCGGAGAATCTAAGTATGTGTCATCATTTAGTGAAGTTGCATTAGAAAGCAAACTTGAACCACAAGTTGTTGACTTTCTTTTATGTTTTCAGGTTTTGTTGCTTTCTGGAAATYTTTACTTTCTGGAGGTTGTCTTTGTAAAATGAGTTCTAAAATACTATCATCTTGCTTTGGCACTTGCATATGAACATTTTGTTATTTTTGTAAAATAGGTTCTGACATATTATCTTATTCATATGGCAGTGACATTGTTTCTGTTGACCATKGTTTTATAGGGTGATCTAAGTAGCTATCTTCAGAAAAAGGGGCGCATATCTCCATCTAAAGCATTAAGACTTGCTCTTGACATTGCCAGGCGAGTTTGATTTTTCTCGAACATGAAGCTGTTTTTGAGGAATTTTCCTCCCATTTCATTTTGTTACTTGTTTTGTTGAGCCTCACAAATGAGATACATCTTGCAACTATTGTAACATTGCGATTGGACTTTTCCTAGCAGGGGCTTGAATTATCTTCATGAATGTAAACCAGATCCGATAATCCATTGTGATTTAAAGCCAAAGTAAGGCAACTAAATGCTTAAGTGATTCCAAGATGAGATTAATAATATTAGACAGGGTTCTTCTGCTAGCACAATGTTTTTAATATTTGCAATTTTGGTAAGGTGCCAGAAATATTTTGCTGGACTGTGGAGGTCAGTTGAAGGTTGCAGGATTTGGTTTGATTAGATTGTCACACATTTCACCTGATAGAGCAAAATTGTTGCAGCCTGAGTTCATTGATCGTTCAAGTAATTCTCTCAGCACTTATTAGTTGATCCTAGTGTATAATGAGAATTAAGTTGTTTCAGTGGGTAAGGACTATCGAGGTGGATGGCTCACCTTCAGCATTTGCTGAGTTTCCTTCCCCCATTCTCCACTCATAGCGCCCCCCGCACCCCCGGGCCAAATCAAAAAGAAAAAGAAAACCTAATATATGATGCACTAACATGGAAAGATATCTATGTATAATAGTTCGAATAAATTTATCTAAATATCGAATAGGGATCTAACTTAGAACATCAGAAAAAAAACATGTATATGTCTATTCAATTAGTTGAAAACAGGCCTCTAAGTCGAAAACTCTGACTAATCTGTTTATTCAATTGCAGGTGTATATGTTGCACCTGAGATATATAAAGAYGATATTTTTGATAGAAGTGTGGATGCATACTCTTTTGCTATTATGCTGTATGAGGTATATTTTCTCATTTTCTATGACATTCTTCTAATTCTTTCCAACTATGGAAATCATCCTGTTTTGTCTGATTTGGAACACTTGGAGAGAAAGGAACTTATGGGTTTCTTAAGGGTAGGAAGTCTCCTTGCCCATACTTGAGAATACAGTGCTTCAATCCTCCTTGGTATTTTTTGGGATGAAAGAGGTTTCTGGTTCGGCTAAATTTTAGAGTTCTTTCCAGGAATTGTTTTGCTGTAATTAATTTTCTAAACAAGCATTAAAGTTGCTGTAGGATCTTGCTCTTAGTTGTACATTATCCATTTACAGAGGCTTGGGCCACCAATTTATTATGCGCTATTTAAAGTCAAGAAATTAAAAAATAAAATAATTGCTGCTCTGGGTGCTATTCATTGTTTAATTCTACATTATGTTGATTATATTTTGTGGCTGTGTACTATTACTTCCTTTTATGTTTGCTTCTTTTATGTTCTTTCTGAATTTATTTGACTTTGACGTGAAAAGGAGAGAGTTGAGCTTATGGTTTTGGTATATTAGCGCTTGCTCCTCCTACTTTCCACTAAAATACATCAATGAAAGGGGGGCGGGGGGGGGGGGATACTGAAACAGCTACTTGTTACAAACCTAACAAATTGCAAGACTGTTTGATCCATCACTAGGACTACAGGTTCCTTGTCCTTCAAAATGAGAATCAGCCAAAACCTCAAAGGGAAGATCTGCTGATCCAGGAAATACAGTGTCCAAAATGTACAGCTTTTTGATGCTACCTAATAGAACCAGACATCTTTTTGCCCTTGAAAATTGTCTCRTTTTTTTGCCTGATGAATCTCATTTCCTGGAAAGCTTTTGGTGACCTTCTGTCCAGTTAAGCTGATGGAAGTTTGATTCTGCAGTTTCTCACGTGCTCCATGATTCCATCTCTTGTTAGTTTGTCTTTTGACCAATTGAATAGTTCAATCTACTGCACTTTGCACATATCTATATCTAGGCAAACTTAGTAGATAACTTGTCTCCTGCATCTCAATTTTCATTACCACTTTTTCTGGTAGAGCTTGAACAGAAAGAAGTGAGATTTCTTACATCCATGSTCTATATGCTGTCTATGAACGTAATTACTTGCTGCATAGCTTTGTACTACCTCGGGACATATTTTGATTCATCTTTATCTTTTTTTATTGTTCTGATCATATGACTGCCATTTAATATCATATTTATTCAGAAGTAGAATTAGTATTCTGGGTTGTTATATGTGTTTTCTTGAATGCATTCAGATGTTGGAGGGTGTGACACCTTTTCATCCTAAGCCTCCTGAAGAAGTTACCAAACTGATGTGTTTAGAGGACAAGAGACCATCTTTCAAGTCAAAAAAACATTATCCTCCTGATCTGAAAGAGTARGTCTTATTCATTCCTTCTGAGTTTCCACAATTGACATGCTCTAGAATTCACCATCTACTGACTCTTTTTTAGCATAAAGCACATGATTTAGGAACCTTGACGAGGAAATGTGAATTTTTTATTTTGGTCTGTATTATTATATAAGTGATTCTCACACCCATTTGCTGCTTGCAACAATGACAGATGTTAGAGTGTCTTATATTTCTTGTAAATTCATGTTATGCCAATAAAAAGAAAAAGATCTCTCCCTATGTTCTGAGCTTGGCTAAGATGTGAAATAATAGTAAGTTTACTTTTATGGCAGCAAATGCTTAATTGTCTGAAGATTGAGTTGGTGACCCAACTATGTCTGATTATGGGCTATAATAAGTCATTTAACTTGGAGATTCCAGTTTTTTTGGAATTTAGATCAAATAAGATTACTCACTCACTAGGAGTAGGTTGAGGTAGTCTTTTTGGTAAACTGAATGAGGAACTAAGTGATATCGGACTATTAGCACTTTTACTGGCATTGACTTGAAAAAAATTATCGTTGAAAGATATGTCTTTTAGCCAGGTGATTAAATACATTACAGCTATAAAACCAAATATTTAGTTCCATAACTCAAGGCGTGGTTCATCACTTTCATTATTAGTCACGCAGCACCTTTTGTTCTATCCTTCCTCTTTGGTGGAGGTTCTAGTGTATGCTGGGGTTTGTTATCAACCGTTACATAGAGAACCGTGCTTTAAGGAGGTCATAATCAGAAGAGTGACTCCAAAATTTTCTGCCTCAAAATTCTTGTCATTCAACACCAAAAGCCCTAGAATCAGGCATTTTCTAATTCCTGGAGCTACTTTTGTTGCAACAAAGAACACTAGAATCCTGAAATTTAGTACAGTGACATAACGCTTCTAGTGTTCTTTAACTAATTCAGAAACAGTGTAATTTCCTAGGTAAATACTATGAATTGAAAATGGTTAAGATATGCTTGTTTTTTGAAGAAAGGCCACTATTCCTCTTCCTTTAACTGAAAGTAGAAAACAAGTAGCGCATGAACAAAGTAATCGTTAAACTTAAAAGATCAAATGTGAAAGGCATTGTTGTTTTAAATACACAGAAGTGAGTACTATTCAATTGCATAACCAAATTAAATGAGGGTAAGGAGCATTGACAGCATAAGAACTTGAATGAGCAAACAAGCTAGATAAATGAATAACTGAAGAGAAACCTAGGATAAGTTGAAATATGATCTTCCAAGAAACAGAAAGTGAACAAATAGGGAAAAGATGCGAAAGCTGAAGAATGTGCCCCTCYCCCTTTCTCTCATTTATCAGYTTACATAGAAGTTCCTGTTAAACCTAAATAGGCAGCATCATCTGGTAATTCAAGCATAAAATAAGCAAACATGACCAAAGATCTGAGTCTTACCATCCTTTGTGTTTTCTCCTTTGTTTTATCTATTTGGGACATCTAAGTTCTTTTTCATCCCTGAGAGAATCTCTCATACTCATGTAGATCTTCATAAAWGCTGTAGAAGATCACATTCATGAACAYTATGGGAAAAAAGATGATATTAAGAACTGTAGGTGACCGAGGTGGCAAATGTGCATGTGTGTGGGGGAAAGAAAGACAGAGATAAAGTGGAGGGTGGTCATGGTTGGTTAATGCTGGACATTGCAATTAGTTTCTTCCTCTTAATTTAATTTAATTTTTTATTTTGGGTAGATATCTATGCATATCGCTTGCTTTAGATTGCTTTTAGTCAAGTAATGGAAGCGTAAGATGGTCTGTCATCAAGCATGCTGTGGGAATATGCTAGTCTTTCCTTGATTGCTGACTATGGTATGGTTATATTTGGTAATACCAAGTCAATTTACGATGAAGGATTAATTACATAAAATCAAGGGATGTAAGGGACTGTGGATCTTTTAATACACTTTCCTAGTGCACTCTCTCCTCATACCTCTATCCACCAATCATAATATGACATGTATATATCCTTAACCCCTCTAATATCTCTCATCATTTATTTTAGGAGTTAAGATATATACGTGTTAAACTCTGATTGGTGTAGTAGGAAARTATAGCAGGAAAATGCCTTAGAAGATTCAGAGCCGATGCAAGGTCTATAGCCTACAAGCTTCAAAGCATATCTGGAATGTTACTCTTGTAATTATTCATTCCCATTATGCCGTTTTTTCTATTAACAGCCTCTGCAATTGTAGGTTGATTGAAGAATGCTGGAGTCCAGATGCCGCTGTGAGGCCGAATTTCAATGAGATAATTATGCGGATGGATAAAA
The DNA here is from genome assembly GCA_001752375.1 of Rhazya stricta. Taxonomy (NCBI): domain Eukaryota; kingdom Viridiplantae; phylum Streptophyta; class Magnoliopsida; order Gentianales; family Apocynaceae; genus Rhazya; species Rhazya stricta. The sequence goes on along the minus strand of MEJB01000029.1, from coordinate 4,097,326 downwards.
TTGTTGCCAACTGCTCCAAGCATGGCTGGTGGAAAGACACGTTCAAGCTTCCCTGGTAATCTTTCAGTCCAGATTACATATCTCCTCCTCCCTTCCCCCTCCCCTCCCTAAGGGGGGAAAAAAGGAGAAAAAGAAAACCTTCCTTACCTCTATGTAAAGGTAACATGGTTGAATCTGGAACTCTTCCACCTAAATTTCACCAACTTCTTCTGGTAGTAAAAAAAAAAAAAAAATGTCAAGGAGAAGTCATATTTAGGATATTTGAATATTTAAGTAACAATATTACACTTTGTCCGGAAACAATTGATTCGCCTTTATATTTTTCTAAAGTGTTGAGTATTCAAAAGATTTTTACATAGTAGCTACTACTAGTCAGTAATGTTTTGGAAGGAATAATGGAAACATCCGATCGGTAATTTTTCTAACCTGTGTTGCTGAACACCATCCTTGCATCCTGGAGTTAAATTCTCTATAATTGGAAACGGCATAGAATTCTTGACTACTATAGAATCTGATTTACTGCCTGATATGGCTAAACAATCTTCCTGCAGGATATGAGGGATCATTTGCTTTGATTCAGCACAACCCKGGAAGTTACAGACGCGATGGCGTTTATCAAGCCAAGATTTTTGGGGAGCATAATTTCAGATAACACGCATTATCCATGCTAATGCATGGACAGATGATTGGGTTAAAATCAGCTCTTAGAATACGAGGGCCATTTCAAAAAGTGCCATGCTTCTGCATATCCGGTAGACCAAATAACTGAGTTTATCGAATTATAGAACAGGTTTTAARTAGACATGTCTGATGTTTCTTGTTAAAGAGTTCGCAATGAGTTCTCTTTACACATCTGTTTAGAGCATCAATAACTGATAAATACTTTGTTGCTCCTCCAATGAGAGATTATGTCAAATAAAAATAGACATTGATTTATTTTCCTAGGCTCCTCCAATTGATTTTTGCATTTCAACAAACTTGAAATTCCACTTTCTCCTTTGGTATTAATTTGGGCTTCATTTGTTATATGCTTTCAATGAAGAAATTAGTGAAATATTCATTTATTTTAACTCTTCGATGAATGAATATTTTTTTTGGTTTAAAAATATTTATTTTAAAGCACTTAAAGATAAAAGGTCATAATAAACCTTTCTTCAACCATTTTTCCCCCATTCTTCTGCATTCAAAACTATTTCAAGGCTCCCCTTTAATACTAAAGCAAGAAGAGTAGCAGGAGGAAAGTAGCACTTGGATGAAATGGAGTAATCCTCGATTATGTGGTTGTCATGCTCGAGTACATAGGTGAAACGCTCGAGGATTGGAAGCCTCTGAATTTAATTATTTTTTCCAACTAACAACTTCTTCGTTCAATAAATAATTTCAAATTTTAAAATTTTTGTTTTCGCACATTCTTTAACCAAAAATTATTTTTTCTAATTTTCTTCATTTAAAAATAATCCAAATTCATTTTTTTTTTCCGTGCTGAATGATTGCAAAGCAGAGTACTTGAGTAAGGAACTCCGTCGTGGGTATTTGGCCATACTTGTGGCATTGAATTTATTTTCATAAAATTGATCTTATGATAGAATAAAATCTGATTTTTATGATAGATGAGGCACTAGATTGTATAATTGGAATTGTAAATGAGTTTTTTCATAAATTTATTACGTTTCATCTCTTGTTTAATAAAATTAATTTTTTATTAAGGAATGTATATTTTAATTGATCTTAAAACTTTTTACTTGATAAACAATCTTTATAATTAATCGAGTATAGCGATTATTATTATTAAAAATTTATTTTAATCAAAAATCATGACTGAATAATTAATTAATTAAAAGTGCATTTTGTCATAATCTATATTAGAATGATRAAGCCTTTTCCCAAAATCTCAAAGTAAATTTTGTAAAATAACGTATTTCCAAGTGTCAGGCAGATATATTTTAAGGTTCAAAAGACGAAAATAACCTCATTTACAACATCTCAAGCAACAGGTACGAGACTCCGGCAATGCCCCTAGAGCCAAGCCATCTACACAAAGCGCCACACCGAATAGTTTTCTCCTCCCTTTGGGCCAATCCCCTTCTTCTTTCGCGCTTTTCCAAAAATCTCAGCGCTTTTTTTTTGACTCGTCTCTGTCTCTTCTGTTGCTATATAAACACTACCTGCTGCGACCCTAACTCTGTGTCCAAGTAATAACCAACCCCTCCGTGAAGAAACGCGCACAACACACACTACTAACTCCTTCTGTTCAGACTGGATTCATTCGGAGGACAAGATATCTGTAAGTCCAAAAATCATTTCCATTTTCAGCTGCGTGAAACGTAGAGAGTGGAGATACATGTTCTTTTTATGCATTAAACATCTAAGATAGCCATGTTGTGGTGTACGTGTTGTCGTTTTCTCCCTCTTTTGTTTAATTTTTTGATTTTTTAATACATGATATATAATTGATGATTCTTGATGTGATTACTCCTATTGCTTTTAATTCTGTTGTGGATAGCTCGTTGCTTATTGTCATCAATTTAATTTTTTCTGGATGTCTTGTTGTGTTAAGTGTTTGATGTCTGAAAAATTATATTTCAGCTTGCAGTGACTCTGGGTTTTACTTGCAAATGCTGTTATCTTTATGCAAGAATGGATAAATTAAGTTTCCTTTACTTATAGGGTGGTTAGATCAATTTCTCTCCTATGTGTTTATTTACTTTTTATTATTGTTTCCCTGAAAGAATGATGCATACAGGTATTCTGTACAGTTTGAGGTTAACTTCTTAGTTTACATGAAGAATGAGCGGTTCTATGAGTTCGTGCATATTTCATCTTTATGCCCGTCCCAAAAGGAGGTTAAAAGAGAGGAGGGAGGGGGGGGGGGGGGGGAGGAAAAAGAAAAAAGAAGAAGAAGAAAACAAACGTAAATCATTGAGAAAAGATAACAGGAAACGGATGATCCTGTGAGGTTCTGCATTTTCAATCGCTAATTTCACTGTTTCTTGTTTCTTCTTTATTTTGTGCATTTAATGCTTGTATTTCTATATGCAGTCATTCTATTCATTGGTACCATCAATTTGGTAATTAATGTTCCTTGTTTTCTTCTTACTAGCTTGAAGAAGTGGTTTCCGTGAAATGCGACTGTGGTTATCTTTTTGACAAGTCAGATACTTGGCAATGGCTTTTAGAGCAATATTGAGGAGGAGGAAGCTTTTCTCTGACTATTTGAATGTTTCTGCTCGGCCACTTCTTATTTTTCAAAGTTTGGGCTCTGGTCAATCTATGAAGTACTTGGATTCTCATGGCTTTACTTCTTTAGCAAACCACTTTTCTCAAGTTTTAGATCACTCAAGGGATGGTGATGGAAACAAAGTGGTTAGTAATGAATTATTGATATTCACAACATCATCGGGCCTAGTTTGGCATAAATGCAATGGAATTGCAGTACCTGGTTATGGAAATGGAAGGTTGGATTTCTTTTCCCCAATTGGGGCCAGGTTTATTTTACGCCATTCTTCTACTGCTACTATGAAACAAGATATGGGCAGCGATGATGAAGGAAGTGATGAAGTTGCCAGGAAGAGAAAGGAAGCTTCGCCTGAGGAGTGTGATCAAGCTGTGGTGGGTTTGAGTACTGTAAAGGCAAAAGCAAAAGCTAAGCGCTTGCAGGAATCTCAGAAAGTTGCTAAGTCTGTTCTACAGAGAGTATGGTCTGTGCTTTTGGGTATTGGTGCAGCCTTGAGAGCTGTGGCTTCCATGAGTAGGTTAGAGTTGCCATCTACCTKGTTTATCTGTGTATGTTGGCATTTCTTTTGGGTATCCTTGATTAGTAGGAACTGAAAGTAATGTTAAGGAATTGAATTTGGGGAAAGTTAATCCCTAGAATATAATCCAGACAAATTACATTCGTTTGGACAGGCTAATCATATGATGCCCAAAAGTAATACAAAGTCTTTCTGYTAGCATGCAAATAAATAGATTGCAGATCTTAAAATCTTTTAAAATTATTTTAAGTATCTCTTACACTATTATACAGTATAATTTTACTTTTCATTTGAAAGGCCATAAGGAATGATTAATAGATTCTTTTTTTTCCCCCCTCCAATGAGCTATACTTTTGCTTCCCTTGTCAAATTAATATTTTTGTGTTCTTTTCTTTTTATAGATGGAAGTGTATTTTGATATTCCTCCAAAATGAGAGTTCTTATTTAAAAATTTAATTTTGATTTGGGTCCAAATTTCAATATGGATAGAAAAAYAATATTCTGGATTGTGTAAAATTAACGTATTTGGAGAATATTTAATATTTTTACTTAGAAAATGGTGTACATATAAGTTATATAATCATGATATAGCCTTTAAATAGAAAATGTACAATTTAATTAGTTAGAGTTATAAGTGTTATGAATTTGTGAAAGAAATGAAAGATGAAGTATTATTGGTGGAGATATGGAAATGTGAATTGGTATATTTTTAGGTTGGGRAGGAGGTGTAGCGGGAGAGGGATAAGTGAGAAAGAWCATGTGTAATCAAGATAAAGAGATGTAGRTACGAATAAAGTCTTCTGTGTCTCTTTAGTTACTCATTTATTTTCTAAATTTGTTCGGTCTTCTTTAGTTACTATGCCGGGGAAGATCACAATACCACCTACAAGTGGGGATTAACTTTTCCAGTATTTTGCATTTATTTTCCTTGATCTGAAGAATTAGATTCCTTTTAAAGAATATAAATAATGAACCAAACACTGAAATGTAGAAATTAGGAAGTGAGTACTTATCTTGCTTACCTTCCTTGACAATCAAACGAGGACTTACACTTTCTTTTTCTTTTTGTCRACTTTTGATCTGTCCGTCAGGGAAGACTGGGCTAAGAAGTTTGTCCACTGGAAAAATGAGTTTAAATCGACGCTGCAGCATTACTGGTTGGGTTGTAAGCTTCTATGGGCTGATGTAAGAATTAGTTCAAGATTGTTGCTGAAACTTGCGGGGGGGAAAAGTCTTTCTAGGAGGGAGAGACAGCAGCTTACCCGAACTACTGCTGATATTTTCAGACTAGTTCCTTTTGCAGTATTTTTAGTTGTCCCTTTTATGGAATTCTTGCTACCTGTGTTCCTCAAGCTGTTTCCGAACATGTTACCATCAACCTTCCAAGACAAGATGAAAGAAGAGGTATGCAATCTGATGGTGATAGGTACTAATTGTTTGTGTGTTCCATTACTAGGAGTTCCTTTTTCCTTTTACTAGAAGGTTGAGTACCAGCCAGCAGTTGGGCCTTGGAAGTTGTTTAGGATGCTTTCTGTAGTTGCCATTTTAGAGAAGCACATCATTTTGTTGTAAAATTGTCGTGGACAACAATGTTCAGATATAGAATGAAATCTTCCAATATACTTTTCCTGCAAACTGCAGTTTAGCGCCCTTCTTCTTGTATTTATGATCATACTGTATTTATGTATACATACTACGTACAAGTGCGCAGYGCATGTACACACAGTCAATTATCTTCCTGAAGGTCTGAAAATCTAGTCAATGAGGGGCCCAGCTTCTATTATATGATCTTGCAGTTCCTAACTTGTTGACCCCCCATCGCAACAACGTGTTTGCACTACAATATTTATCTTTCTTTAAATGCTATTTCTTATTTTCTCCTTTGCTTTTCTTTCTTCGAACTTGTATTTGTGGAAATATACATTTGAATTTTCCCTTGGACAATGCCTTGGTAGAGGCTAGTTTGTTGCCTGACTTAACCAAATGTATGTTTGCTTGACCTTTAGGAAGCATTGGTAAGGAGGCTGAATGCAAGAATAGAATATGCTAAATTTCTTCAGGATACAGCCAAAGAGATGGCAAAGGAAGTTCAAAACTCAAGGAGTGGAGAAATGAAGAAAACAGCTGAAGATCTTGACGAATTTTTAAATAGGGTCAGGACATTGTTAAAAAATTATTTGAAATATATGTTATCTCCCAAGCCTTTGCTTTCTGGTTTCATGTTGGACCTTGAACTGAAATGCAGCTCAGAAGAGGTGCTGGTGTTTCTAACGAGGAAATCCTGGGTTTTGCTAAATTGTTCAATGATGAGCTGACATTAGATAATATTAGCAGGTTAATTGTTTCCACTGCCTTCTCATTTAACTTTATCATTACCATGATCACTGCAGAAATGATGGCTTTCTCTGAAACTTCAAAACTTTTTGGTGTTATCAGGCCTCGGTTAGTGAATATGTGCAAGTATATGGGAATCAGTCCTTTTGGAACAGATTCTTATTTGCGTTTTATGCTTCGGAAGAGATTGCAAAGGTGAAGTGCATCCCCTTTGTTTTTTTTTTTTTTTCTCTCCTTTGAAAGATTAATGATTCTACTGCATGGAGTTGCATAATGACCTTTACAGAAATTACATGAAAGAATGTGTTTAGCTGAATTATTGGGTAGGCAACAGGATTGTTGTGCTTGGATTGGAAAAAAGTTGGTTTTTCTTTTTCACACACTGATTTTGGGTTCTACTCTCACCTAATAAGCTAATTTCTTCAGAAATTTCGCAATATCCAAAAATCCCTCTCATAATTGCATTGCTCATTAATAACAGGACCTCCTAATTTACAGATCAGAATATTCTGCTTATACAGCACTTACATGAGTTAAAATGGGCTTCAAAATTGGTTTTGGATTCTGTTATTTTGTCTAAAAATTTAGGTTTCCATTTTCTTTTGGTCTTAGACAGTGGGAGAAGACTGTAGGATTGACTGCCTTTGGACTAGATATAATGTCATTCAAGACAAGAGCATCATTTATCTAATTCAGTAGGTAATTATGTCCTGTCTTATGGGGACACAGTGTCGACCTTTTAAGTTTGTTTCGAACTATTTTAGTATATTCCAGATTGTAGTTGACAAATGCTTGTTACAGATAGTGAATTAATTTTAACTTAAGATGACAGTTAAGTGAATAGAACTACTTATTCATTGATTAGTTTGTGGATGCTTGTTTTATCAGGACATAATCATCTTTCTGAACATTGTTCTTCTTTGGACTATGCATAATTTGCTTTCATTTCAGGAGAATCACCACAATTTCTAGTGTTTTGTCCCAGGATTTGTTTTAATCCGAGCTTTAAAATAGGAAAGGAACAATTCTTAATTGCCTATGCAACTACTAATAAGTTCAAGAATCTATTACTCACGGATGAAAGCATGTCTTGTTACTGCGTGAGCTAATTGGCACTGCTATAACATCTGGATATTATTATAAGATCTCATATTTGATCTTAGATATCACAATGAAATGTGCAGATGTGACCACCTGTCATGCAGAAGAATGCTACTTTCTTTTGAATTCTATTTGCTRAAGTGTTAAAAGTAGAAATTGGAATTACAAATGACTGCACTAAGAAACTCATCCCTGCTAAGCTAGTAACTCTTTTTATGGGATGATCGTAGTGATTCTATCGGTATATCTTATTCAAAAGAGCTCTCAGATTAGCCCAGTCATGGAGGGTTCCATTTCGGCAGGAAAGTCGTTTAGATCTGCAGGTTTGTGGAATTATGTGCATGTCAGTTGATAACTAGTAGTATTTGTGAATGTCAAGTAAAAGTTATATCCAATATGAAACTTTTCTGTCATGCTTTTCTGGCCAGGATAATGCAAATATGTAGAATGTTACACTAAAAAACTTTCTATTTTTTATTCTCTGATGCCATGATTACGTGGCCTGCTTTGGCTGTTGATTTCATTGCTTTAGTGACCAGTACACAAGATTGGTACCGTAAGCTGGAAAATTATCTAATAACAGAAACATAAGGCAGCAGATAGAATAATGTTTGATGGATTTATGTTTCATGTACTTCGAGTGTATTTCTTTTCCTATATGAGCATGTTTTGATTGTAGCCACATAATCTCATGTCTGACTTTAGATGATTTATTTTGTAGAAGTTGCACAAATCCAAGCATACCCACTCAAAATTTTGAGTGCGATGATAATGCATGAAATATTAGTTCCTTGTTATAGAATTTGCATAAGAAAATGTTTATAGTTGTTTTGGGAAGAATGTTTTTGTCCATGAGCTACATTTTTCCTCTTCGAATGTAAAATATCTTGCTTTGTTCTATCTGTAAGAAAATCTGTCATTGGATGCTATTTATAGTGGTTCTGTGAAATGCCAACAGGATAAAGAATGATGATAAGTTGATTCAAGCGGAGGGTGTAGAGTCACTTTCGGAGGCTGAACTCCGTGAAGATTGCAGAGAGCGTGGCATGCTAGGATTACTTTCAGTAGAAGAAATGCGCCAACAGGTTACTTCATGCTTTTCTTTGTTAATGCCAAGTTAAAGCTGCCCTGATTTCGAAATCAGGATTTGACCTTGTGCTGTAACAATATACTGCAGGTTTAATTCAGAGTAAAAAGACTCTCCACTTCTATAAGTAGACTTTAAATGAGCTTCCTGGCATTATTTCCATTTAGTTTTTATAGTAGATTATCATGCCAAAGATGTGAATATTCACGTAAGACTTAATTTTGCTAGCAGCTCAGGGACTGGTTGGATTTGTCACTCAATCATTCTGTACCATCTTCACTTTTGATCCTTTCGAGGTAAACAGAGGAATGCTTTGCACTGTTCACCTGGAAAACTTCWTTTTTCTTTTTTTGACTTGATTCTTTACATGTAAACAGAGCCTTTACTGTTTCTGGGAAGATGAAGCCTGAGGAAGCTGTTCAAGCTACATTGTCTTCACTACCTGATGAGGTTGTTGATACAGTGGGCATTACATCTTTGCCATCTGAAGACTCTGTTTCAGAAAGGAGAAGAAAATTGGAGTTCCTTGAGATGCAGGAGGAACTTATTAAGGTATGGATTTGACTGTCTCTTTGAATCTTAACTGTTTCTTGATCAACCTCTCTCTGTCCTGATGTTGAGAATTGTGCTAGCCTGAAAATCTCTTAGGTTCATTGTACCGGTAATTTGCTCATTTGTAATTGATTGTAGGAGGAGGAAGAGAGAGACCAAGAAGACCAAGCCAGGAAGAAGGAATCTATTGAAAGTCACGAGGATTTAGCTTTGAAAGAAATGATTGCTTCTACAGCTAGAGAAGCACAAGAACAAGCTAGAGCCCGAGCACTAGATAAACATGATCAGCTTTGTGAGCTGAGTCGGGCATTGGCCGTTTTAGCTTCTGCATCTGTAAGAATAATTCATTATTAATTCTTTCTCCTTAACGGCTAATGTTATTTTTTGCTGAATTTCCCTTTGGCTTCTGTACAGTCAGTGAGCAGGGAGCGTGAAGAGTTTCTCAGGCTTGTCAACAAAGAGGTACTCTGAAAGAGGCTTTCCTATTAAAAAAATGGGGGAAGGGAACTCATACTTTCTGCAGTTAATATGAGTAAATTAATTCTTTCTGCATATATTGTTTGACCTGAGTAAGCAGAGCTACATATGTAACTTGCGGGCTTGAGTCCTTCTTATGCTGCATTGAAGCCATTTCGACACAAACACAAGGAAAATATATTCGTCTAATTGCCACTTGGTGTGCATGTATATATGTGTGTGTGTGTGTGAGAGAGAATAAGTTCAGAACCCCCTCCCCACAACCCCCCMCCCAAAAAAAAARAAAACGGAAAGGAAAAGGAAAGAAAAGAATGAAGGCAGGGAAAGGGTGTGGAAAGGAAAGACTGCTACTATACTTTTGTGCATGAAGTTGGACGTAATTTCCATTTCACATTTATCTCATTTCCCATTTCTTCTTTCTATTGCATCTTATATTCTTCTCTGCCATACTTGAAACCGTGACAAGGCATATGCTGTTTGCTCTTTTGGGTCGTTGAGGTTCTGTTCGTTGTTTCGGGTCTTTCAAGTGTAATAGTGATACCTGTCTTTTACTTCATTAATGTTGATAACGGGATATAGATGGCTAATTAAGTGCTTGTTTGACGATTTTTGCCTCTGGATAACATGAAAATTTTGAAAAAAAACTAGGTTTATTTAGCTGCAACTTCACCTCTTACTACAGTTCTAGGTTTTCTGGGGCTTGTTGCTGCATAGAATTTCATGAAAACTTTTAGTCCTTGATGTTTCGGGGACTAAAAGTAAGAAAATCTCAATCCAAAATCTAACATTGCGCTTTTCAGTAAAAGTGATGCAAAATTATATAACATCCAGTTACTCACTCTGTGATTGTTCTTGCCAGATAGAGCTTTACAACAGCATGGTGGACAAAGAGTTAGAAGGCACAGAGAGTGAACTGGAAGCAATGAAGGCATATAGAGCTGCTCGGAAGGAAAGTGAAGATAATGATGAAGGTGCTGGACACGAGGTTTCATCGGCACTCATTGATAAGGTAAACCTTTCAGCTTCAAGCTGGTAGGGTGCAACAGAGAAAAAGTACTGACAAGTTTCTAAAACAGAGTGGTGGTGCGGGAAATCAATTTGTTCGAGGGACAACATGGATAAAATGAATGGACTATAGATGGATAACAAGGGGAAAAATATACTATACACTTGATTGATAAGATCTACAATCAACTTCAAATTAAATATTTTATGGGCTCCTTAATCCCAGGTTGATGCCATGCTTCAAAACCTTGAGAAAGAAATTGATGATGTGGATGCAAAGATTGGTGACCACTGGCGAATACTTGACAGGTGAATGATGTTTCTGTTGATTATGCTTTCTACCCATCAATATTTATTTATTTTTCCCCTTCCTGTTTAGCCTTAGTTGCTGAATTCCTTCATTGAATTCTAAATTGGGGGACTTCACAAATGAGTGTATGATTCCAACGAGAGATCATGTCCAACATTGTGGTGGAAGAAAGCTCTAAGAGACGACAACGAAACATTTTCAAGAAGGCCAGGGAATGGTACAAGCTTGTCATAGGTCTAAAACTAATGTAGATGCAATTGAATCAGAAAGGGAACCTAGATAGATGAGCAGATGTGGTTAGACATCACATAGCAGAAGAATTCTTCCTTGCAAAGGGACATTGCTTCATATCTCTTTCATCAACTAATGTTATAGATGCTTGATGCTCCCTGTGAGGATCATGCAAGTTCAGTAGTTCTTATGAGTTTCAATTTTAAAGAGTAACATGTACTCATCTAGTTCTTATTCTGATGTTGGGATTGGGTATATACATCTAGCTTCTGATGCTATGGATGTAGCACTGCTAGTAGGAAAGCGAGGGGGGACTAAAGAACTGTTATATGGTTGTATCATCAGTTTGTGCCATTATCATAAACTAGGTCTTTTCCAGTTTCTCTTCTCAAGTTCTCTTGGATGTTTAAGAACTTGAAGACCTATTTGGATTGCTAAATGAGAACTTGCTGACAAGGACCATCAAGTTTGGTGGGAGAGGAAGGTGGGAAGGGTGAGAAGGTGAGAGAGAAGAGAAGTTGGGGCAGGCGGTCACAAACTCAATCTTGCCATTTTTCTCCCCTCCTGATTATCCATCATAGTTTATCCAGGGTGATATTTGCCAATGCTGGCACAATCGATGTGGTTGGTCTTTAATTTCTAAACTCAATTTTTGAAAATATTTAGCAAAAGTTCTATGTGTGCAGAGATTATGATGGTAAAGTGACTCCTGAGGAGGTAGCTGCTGCAGCTATGTATTTGAAAAATACGCTGGGCAAAGAGGGAGTTCAAGAACTTATTAGCAACCTTTCAAAAGATAGAGGTAAGACATTCAAATCTCGTCTAACTAATTTGTGCAAGGATTAATATTTTCTTCCTCAGTTGTTGCTTTGAGAGACTTCAAAATTTGATTCCAAAAGAATACTACAAGATTTCCTTATTACGTTTCTATTGGTAATATGCGTGGATATCTGTTGAAACCAGCTTGCTACTTAGATTTGACATACAAGTSCCTTGTTGCGCACATACCTATTCTTATTATTATTGTCATGCTATGTATTATTAACTTTGAGTAAACATTATTTGAAAGTAGCACATTTTGTACTGAAGATGTCCCGATATAAAATGTTCATTGGTGGAACTTGACAAAAAGTGAAGGGAGCCTGTAACTTAGTAGTAACACTGTGTGTATCTTAGCAAGTCTCGAGACTAGAAGCTGCTTAAGGCATGAAGTATTATGATTCATTTTCAAGCTTTGCTTCCCTAGACTCTGAAACATTAAAGCTAGGTAGATTATGACATTACCTTTATCATTTGGAAAAAGTGTTGCTTGGTTAATTTTAGTTGGTGCTAGTGATTTATGTGAACTTGGTCAACTGTAGTTGGTGCGAGTGATTTATGTGAACTTTCAACAGATGGAAAGATTCTCGTTGAGGACATTGTGAGGCTGGGCAGTCGACCTGAGGATGGCACCGCAGGAGAATCTGAAGAGACTTAAAGAGTAGCATTCATATGAGTCTTTCCTTATCATAATAATAAGTGCAGTTGTAGCGTCAAGTTATCCAGGTAATCTAATTTTTAAGTCATCTTACCTGGACAACTTAAGATGCTCGAGGCCCTTCCTGATTTTTGTTAGCATCGTCATTCGCTTTTGGCTTCTTACTAGTACATGTAACTACATATCTTGACTGAGGCGCATGATGAGAAATACCTAAATTCTTACTAGCAAGCTGTTAAAGGGATGCACTTTGCTAGTACTGTAAAAAGTTGTGCTGACATATTAAAGCAAGAAATATACCCTTCATCGCGATATTCATTGTGGTCTAGTTTACCACTCGATGTGAGTTTTTGAGGTTCTTTCAAGGTGGTATATTTTTGCKTGCTTGCTTGTTTATTTGGATGGGGAATCCCCTCTGGTCATAGTGCCTGTACGTTAAAGTTGTCACCCACGATTGAATTTAGAATTGGCCTGGGAAGATAGTATTATTGAAATCTTGGACCGTCTTGTAGAAGAAAAGACGTTCACGGATTGACAGCTGCCTGTAGGCATCGAACAGTTTCTTCCTTGTCTCCTGCACTTGAACATAAAATTGTTGGGCACGGGTTGCTTTTCAAGCGAGAAAATCCGCAAGATAAGTTAAAAAAAAAAAAAAAAGAAAAAATCTAAACTCGGGAGTTTAACTAAAGGGAATATGTTTGAGCCGTCATTAGGGATTTTGTTTGAAAAGTTGATCGATAATATAATTGGTAAAAGTTTTCTGTCTTGTGAGATTATTTTTTCTATTTAAACTTGTGCAATATGTTCCGCATAGAAATTGTGATTAAGAAGTAGCAGAACCCCGGGATGAAGTTGACRAACAGCAGGAGCTTACAAGAGGGTTGGGGAGAACATAAAGGTAATTAAGTGTACGACGGAGACCCCAAATTATCAAAGTATTCCTATCAGATCAAAAGGGTCATCTTCGGAATATCAGTTTAAGGGTATGCTCATTATTGGTGTAGAATTTTCTCAAGCTTCAACTTCCAGCTACTGGTGGTGAATCGGGTGCTCATAGTCAAGTAACTGTGGCCAACCATTTGATAAACAAGTTAAAGCGCATATAAATTCGTGTTTTTCTTATTACTTTATTAAATATTATCTTAATGATTAAAACTCCCATTATTACCATCGATAAATAAAAATGTTTTGTACTTACATTAATTGTTTATTTTTGTGTATCATTCAATAAGAAAAATCTTACATTCCTGGAAAATTTTCACTCACATGCAAGCAGATGTACTAATACACATTGAAACTGCAGAAACACACATATGGCTGGCTAACCATGGTTTTCAAACTAGAGATTTTTACAAGAATGAAGTTGGAAATTTCATTTTGAGAGTAAATGATTAAGGTATTAGATGATTAAGATATTAAGAGAAAGTAAAATAATATTTTTTAAATAAAAATTTTATTCCCTTATTGTTGAGGAGACCTGCTGTCCCGTCCCTATGATCGCCTCTGGGATTCATATCTTATCCTTGAAGACAAGAAGCCATGAGCAGTTTTCAAGGTAGCATATATATTGCTGAATCTCTGAACTAGAAGATAAATGAAAAGGGAGCAATGAGCTTACCATATGTTGTGGCTCCAGCCGGTCCCTGAGCTTGCTACTGGACATTTGTGGAGGCTGTGTTGCCACAATGCCATTGTCATTTTTGTTCAATACCAAAAATAAACATTGCTTTTGACGTCATTGCATATCTAAGCACTGACATTGATTTGCAAGCGTGTCTAAATTTAGAATCTTGTTTGAGAAAATTTTGATGGCCTTACGTTTTCGGTTCAATAAATTAGTTTTTTTTTAAAAAAAATCATATTTCTTGTTTGTCAAGATATTCTTTTTATCTAAATACTATACTTATTAAATTTAATTTTTTATTTTAAAAACAAATAAATACATTTTCCATTCAATATAATTCAGAGTATTGAAAAAACAAAATTTTAGATTCCTTTCTTTCTTTTAAAAAATTTTTATAAAACAACTTCGTATCTTTGAACATATCACCGAGAGGAAGAGCCTCACAACAATGGGTATTATCATCATTGATTTTACAAGCCTACAATAATAAGTAGTGCCTAAATTAAAGTTTCCTGTGAGGTAGTTTTGATGACTTGCTTTATCGGTTCAATAAATAATATTTCTTTTATTTGAGGAAAAATAAATCATATTTCTTGTTCGTGAAATATATTTCCTTCATTTAAATACTATCCTTATTTTTTTTAATTTAAGGATGAACATATGCCTTTTCTATTTTATATAATCCCGAGTTTTGAAAAATAGATGATTTTAGATTCCTTTCATCCTTTTGGGAAATTATTGTAGAACAACATGATCTTTAAACATATTATCATGAGGAAGAGTCATGCAATAATTGGCAGCATGAACATTGATTCGCAAGCCTACAATAACCGGTGCCTAAATTTAGGATCTTTATGTGAGGCAGTTTTGATGACCCGCCTCGACGGTACAATAAATCATAATTTTTCTTGAGGGAAATAAATCAAATTTTTTGTTTGTGAAAATATTTCTTTTGTCTAAATTCTATACATATAAAATTTTAATTCTTTGTTTTTAGTTTAAAGGTAAACAAATTAGTAGCATCAACATCAATTTGCAAGTCTACAATAAGTAATGCCCAAATTTAGGATCWTCTCTGAGAAAATCTTGATAACCTTATTTTTCTGATTCAATAAATCATATTTCTTTTTTTAAAAAAATAAATCACATTTCTTATTCGCCAAGATATTTATATTATACGTAATAAATTTATTTTTTTTACCTTTTCTATTCAATGTAATCCAGAGTATTAAAAAATAGAGTATTTTAGATCAATTTCTYCCTTTTGGAAAATTCTTTTAGAACAACTTCTTATCTTTGAACATCTCATTAAAAGGAAGAGCGATTCAAAAATTGGCCATTAACATTGATTTGTAAGCCTACACTAAGCCGGGCCTAAATTTAAGATTTTCTCTGAGGCAGTTTTGATGACCTTACTTTCTCGGTTCAGTAAATCATATTTTTTTTCTTTTGATAGAAATAAATCATATTTCTTGTTCGTGAAGATATTTATTTCCTCTAAATACTATACTTATTAAATTTAATTTTGTTTTAGTTTAAAGATAAACATCTACTTTTTCTTTTCAACATAATCCAGAGTATTGAAAAGTAGATGATTTTAGGTTCCTTTCACTCTTTTGGGGAATTCTTGTAAGAGAAACTTCCTATCTTTGAACACATCATCAAGAGGAAGAGYCATRGAACAATTGGCAGCATCAACATTGATTTGTAAGCCTACAATAAGCAATGCCTAAATTTAGGATCTTCTTTTAGGCAGTTTTGATGACCTTGCTTTTTGGGTTCAATAAATTATATTTCCTTTTTTTTAGGGGAATTATATCAAATTTCTTTTTCGTGAAAATATTTCTTTTGTCTAAATACTATACTATTAAATTTAATTTTTTTAGTTTAACAATAAACAAATACCTTTTCAGTTCATTGTAATTCAAAGAATTGAAAAATAGATGATTTTGAATTCCTTTCTTCTTTTTGAGAAATTGTTGTATAACTACTTCTTATCTTTGAACATATCATTAAGAGGAAGAGCCAAGCAACAATTGGCAGCATCAACATGGATTTGTAAGCCTACAATAAGCAATGCCTAAATTTAGGATCTTCTGTGAGTTAGTTTGCTGACCTTGCTTTCTCGGTTCAATAAATAATATTTCTTTTATTTTTCTAATGCATAAATAGTTGGGAGTTCACATTTTCAAAAATAAATCATATTTCTTGTTCATGAATATATTTCTTTCGTCCAAAAACTATTCTTATTTAATTTATTTATTTTTAGTTCAAGGATAACAGATACTTTTTTTGTCCAATGTAATTCGAAATATTGAAAAATAGATGATTTTAGATTTCTTTCGTCCTTTTGAAAAATTATTGTAGAACAACTTATTATTTTCGAAGATATCATCATGAAGGAGAGCGATGCAATAATTGGCAGCATGAACATTGATGCACAAGCCTAAAATAAGCAATGCCTAAATTTAGGATCTTCTCTGAGATAGTTTTGATGACATTGCTTTCATGGTGCAATATATCATATTTCTCTTCTTTTTTTTTTTGAGGGAAATAAATAAAATTTCTTATTCGTGAAAATATTTTTTCTTCTAAATTCTATATTTATTGAATTTTAATTCTTTATTTTTAGTTTAAATGTAACAGATTCTGTTCAATGTAATCCGAAGTATTAAAAAATGGATGATTTTAGATTCCTTTATTTCTTTTGGGAAATTCTTGTAGAACATCTTCTGATTTGTTAACATATCATCAAGAGCAAGAGCCTTGATGTTGCAACAGTTGGCAACATCAACATTGATTTGTAAGTCTACACTAGGAGTGCCTAAATTTAGGATCTTTCGTGAGGCTATTTTGATGACTTTGCTTTCTTGATATAATAAATCATATTTCTTTTWTGATGAGGGAAATAAATAATATTTCTTTTTTGTGAGAATATATCTTTTGTGTAAAAGTTATACTTATAAAATTTTAAATTCTTTTTTAGTTTAAAGATAAATAGATACATTTCTTGTAAAACAACTTGTTATCTTTGAACATATCATCACGAGAAAGAGCCATGCAAATATTTTCAACATCACACATTGAATTGCAAGCCTACAAAATGTAGTACCTAATTTTAGGATCTTTTGTGAGGTAATTTTCACGACCTTGCCTTCTCAGTTTAATAAATCATATTTTCTTATATTTGGGAGAAAATATATCATATTTCTTGTTCGTGAAAATACTTCTTTTGTCTAAATACTTATTAAATTGATTTTTTTAGTTTAATGATAAACAAATACATTTTCTATTCAATGTAATTCAGAGTATTGAAAAATATAGTATTTAGATTCCTTTCTTCCTTTTTGGGAAATTCTTGTAAAACAACTTCTTATCTTTGAATGTATCGTCAAGAGGAAAGAAAATGCAACAACCAACATCAACATTTATTTGCAAGCCTATACTAAGCAGTGCCTAAATTTAGGATATTTCAAGAGGCGGTTTTGTTGAACTTGCTTTCGAGAGCAATAAATCATATTTCTTTTTGTTTGAGGGAGAATAAACCATATTTCTTGTTCTTGAAAATATTGCTTTTGTCTAATTGCAGTACTTATTAATTTTTTTTTTCGTTTAAAGATAATCATATACCTTTTTATTCAATGTAATACAAGAGTATTGAAAAACTATGATATCAGATTCCTTTTTTCCTTTTGAAAAATTCATGTTGAACAACTTCTTATATATGAACATATTATCAAGAGGAAGAGCCATGCAAAAATAGGCAAGCCTACAACAAGCCACGTCGAAATTTAGGATCTTTTGCAAGACAGATTTGATGACCTTGCTTTATTGGTTCAATATATCATATTTCTTTATTTTTTAGGGAAAATAAATCATATTTCTTGTTCTGAAGATATTTCTTTCGTCTAAATTCTATACTTATTAAATCTTATTTTTTTTTTGGGTTAATGGATAAACTCTTAACTTTTCTATTTAATATAATCAAAAGTATTAAAAAATACGTTTTTAGATTTATTTCTTCCTTTTGAAAAATTCTTCTAGAACAATTTCTTATATATGAACATATCATCAAGAGGAAGGGCCATGTAAAAGTAGGCAAAATCATCATTGATTTGCAAGCCTACAACAAGCAGTACAGTCGAAATTTAGGATCTTCTATGAGGCACTTTTAATGACCTTGCTTTATCGGTTCAATAAATCATATTCTTTAGTTTTTGAGAGAAAATAAATCATATTTCTTTTTCGTCAAGATATTTATGTAGTCTAAATTATATACTTATTAAATTTATTTTTTGTTAAAAGATAAATAAATAATTTTTTTGTTTAATGTAATCAAGAGTAATAAAAAAAGATGTTTTTAGCTTTATTTCTTCCTTTTGGGAAATTCTTCCAGAACAACTTATTATATTTGAACATATTATCAAGAGGAAGAGCAATTGGCACTGTCAACAGTGATTTGCAAGCTTACAATAAGCAGTGCCTAAATTTAAGATCTTCTGTAAGATAGTTTTGATGACATTACTTTCCTGATTCAACATATTTCTTTTTTTTTTTATAGGAAACTAAATCATATTTCTCTTTCATTAATATATTTATTTTGGCTAAATACTATACTTATTTAATTTAAATKTTTTATGAAAAATAAACATATACCTTTTCTTTTCCTTGTAATCCAGAGTATTGAAAAATAGATAATTTTAAATTCCTTTCTTTTTTTTTTTGAGAAATTCTCGTAGAAAAACTTCTTATCTTTGAACATAACATCAAGAGGAAGCCATGCAACAATTGACAGCATCAACATTGATTTGCAAGCCTACACCAAGCAGTACCTAAATTTAGGATCTTCCGTGAGGCAATTTTGATGACCTTGCTTTCTCAATTCAATAAATCATATTTCTTTTTTTTCTCATGGAAAATAAATCATATTTCTCTTTCATTAATATATTTTTTTCATACAAGTTCTATACTTATTTAATATAATTTTATTTAAAGATAAACATATACCTTTCCTCCTCAATGTAATCCAGAGTATTGAAAAAGGGATGATTTTTGATTCCTTTCTCTCTTTTGAGAAATTCTGGTAGAAGAACTTCTTATCTTTGAACATATCATGAAGAGGATGAGCCATGTAACAATTGGCAATRTCAACAATGATACGTAAGCCTACAATAAGTCGTGCATAAATTTAGGATCTTCTCCAAGGCAGTTTTGATGACTTTGCTTTCTCAATTTAATAAATAATATTTATTATTTTGTTAAAAAATAAACCATATTTCTTGTTTGCGAATATATTTCTTTAGTTTAAATGCTATATTTATTTAATTTAATTTTTCTTAGTTTAAAAATAAACAAATACCTTTTCTATTCAATATAATCAAGAGTATTGAAAAATTGATGATTTTAGATTTCTTTCTTTCTTTTGGAAATTCTTGTAGAACATCTTCTTACTTTGAACATATCATCAAGTTGAAGAGCCATGCAACAATTGGCAGCATGAACATTGATTTGCTAGCCTACAATAAGTAGTTCCAAAATTTAGGATCTTCCGTGAGGTAATTTTTATGACCTTGCTTTCTCGGTATAATAAATCACATTTCTCTTTTCATGAGGGAAATAAATTATATGTCTTGTTCGTGAGAATATTTATTTCTTCTAAATTATATACTTATCAAAATTTTATTTTTTTTGTTTAAAGATAAGCATATACCTTTTCTATTCAATGTAATCGAGAATATTGAAAAATAGATAATTTTAGATTCTTTTTTTTTTTTGGAAAATTCTCGTAGAAAAACTTCTTATCTTTGAACATAACATCAAGAGAGAGCCATGCAAAAATTGGCCGCATCTACATTGATCTGCAAGGCTACAATAAATAGTTTCTAAATTTAGGATCTTCTATGAGGCAATTTTGATGACATTGCCATCTGGGTTCAATAAATCTTATTTACTTTTATATTGAGAGAAAATAAATCATATTTCTTATTCGTRAACATATTCTTTCGTCTAAATACTTACTGAATTTAATATTTTTAGTATAATGATCAACAAATACCCTTTCTATCCAATGTAATCTAGAATATTGAAAMATAGAGTAATTAGATTCCTTTCTTCCTTTGTAAAATTCTTGTCGAACAACTTCTATATTTGAGCATATTATCAAGAGGAAGATCCATACAACAGTCGGCATCATCAACATTTGTTTGCAAGCCTATACTGAACAATGCCTAAATTTAGGATATTCCGATGAGGCAGTTTTGTTGATCTTGATTTCTCAGATCAATACATCATATTTCTTTTTATTTGAGGGAGAATAAACCATATTTCTTGTTCGTGAAAATATTTATTTTGTCTAATTGCTATGCTTATTAAATATTATTTTTTGAAGTTTAAAGATAATCATATGCCTTCTCTGTTCAATGTAATGCAGAGTATTGAAAATAGATTATTTTAGATTCCTTTTTTCCTTTTGAAAAATTCTTGTTGAACAACTTCTTATATATGAACATATCACTAAGTGGAATCAAGATTGATTTGCAAAAATTGGCAGAATCAAGATTGATTTGCAAGCCTAGAATAAGTAGTGTCAAAACTTTTAGGATTTTTTGTAAGGCAGTTTTGATGACTTTGGTTTATCAGTTCAATAAATCATATTTATTTATTTTTGAGGGGAAATAAATCATATTTCTTGTTCATGATAATATTTTTCTCTTGTAAATGCTATACTTATACAATTTAAGTTTTTTAGTTTTAAGATAAATAAATACCTTTTTTGTTGAATGTCATCCCGAGTATTGAAAAATAAATGATTTATATTCCTCCTTCCTTTTGAGAAATTATTTTAGAACAACTTCTTATCTTTGAACATATCATCCAGAGGAAAGGCCATGTAAATTGGTCGCATTAACATTGTTTTGCAAGCCTAAATTAACCGGTGCATAAATTTAGGATCTTTTAAGAGGCAGTTTTGATGACCTTGTTATATCGGTTCAATAATTCATATTTCCTTTTATTTTGATGAAAAATGAATCATATTTCTTGTTTATGAAAATATTTCTTTCGTCTAAATATTTGTTAAATTTAATTTGTTTTAGTTTAATGATAAACAAATACCTTTTCTATTTGATGTAATCCAAGTATTGAAAAATAGTGTATTGTAGATTCCTTTCTTCCTTTTGGGAAATTCTTGTAGAACGACTTCTTATCTTTGAACATATCTTSAAGAGGAAGAGCCAGGTAACAATTGGAAGCATCAATATTGATTTGCAAACCTATAATAAGCCATGCCTAAATTTATGATTTCTGTGAGGTAGTTTTGATGAACTTGATTTCTCGGTTTAATAAATCATATTCTTTTTTTTAATGAAAAATTGATCATATTTCTCTTTCATTAATATATACCTTTGTCTAAATACTATGCTCATTTAACTTTTTTTTTTGTTTAAAGATAAACATATACCTTTTTGTTCAATGTAATCCAAAGTATTGAAAAGGGATGATTTTATATTCCGTTTTTTGGGAAGTTCTTATAGAACAACTTCTTATCTTTGAACATATCATTAAAAGGAAGAGCCATGCAACAATTGGCAGCATCAACATTGATTTAYAGTGTAACACCCTCAAATTAGGAAACTATCCTAGCCCGTGAATGTCACCAATCTTACCCTTACGTATATTGTGGAAATTAGGAAAAATAAAAATTTTGGATATTATAATACAAAGAGTTCATAAAAATTTCGGCAGAGTTTTCCCTATACTGTCAACATACCCACCATGTAAATAATTAAAAAAATTTCCCACCAAACATTTCTAATACTCCACATATAATGAATCACTTCAAATCCCAATAATAACATTTACTATCAAAATACTCATAGATTTAAAATTCAGCTAAAGGTTTTGAAAATAAACAAACAAATTTAAATATTTAACAAGTTCATAAATCAATAGAAAATTTAATTAACATAAATGACTCTTAGGTATCAAAGCCTGCTCCTAAATGATCTCCTCACACCATCTGGCTAGTTATCACTTGAAACGTAAAATAAGGGATATGCGGTGAGCTATTAAGTTTAATAAATAAATCCCATGTATGAATGTGTGTATCATGCACTATATGTCATGATGTTCAAAAATTCAGTTCGTCAAAACTTTCCAAAAATTTTCTTCTCAAATCGTGAGCTCACTCGGTGTAATGCCTAGCCATTAAGCTCTATAATAGGCAATTATTATTTGGAACTCGATCAGATTCTGCCKGTAGTACCGCAAAGCGGTTAACATTAGTTAATCTTTTCCTTTCACTGTCACCTGGCAAGAGGTGAATATTTCATACTTTACCATCCTACAAGAGAGTTGGGTTGGGTGCGCGGTCCCCCCACCTCATTTCTCACTTGCACCTTTCATGGTCTAGGTGTTACACCCCTTTTTAAAATTCCTTACGTTTGGAAATCATTCAATATTTAAAAATTACATTTTTCCAAAACATCATTTCTCAAAACATTTGCTTTTCTAAAATTCATCCCTTAAAACATTTGCTTTCATGGATGTATGATTATGCCCATGCCAGAGAATGATGTAAAATATTGCAAACTACATGCTTGTGATCATGAACCACATGAGTTCTTAACTTTAAAATATCCAACATGTCAACCAATAGTAAATTCACACAATTGAAGTAATACCATCGATCACATCACATAAGAAAATTCAATTATCAATTAACATTCAATTCACATAGGAGAATTCAAATCATCACAATAATACACTTGCATCATAACTAAATGAGAATGTCAAAATTTACTTACATGAAAAGAAGGGAATTTACTTACATAAAAAGAAGGGAATTTACTTACATAAAAAAAGTGAATTTAATTACCTGAAGTCTTTAGTAATTTTGTTTACTTTTAAATCGCTAGTGGAGTGCCTTGGCTGTCTATAACATCAATGTGCCAAAAGTATCCTAATATTATTACACAAAGAATATACATTTGAAATTTGTTTAACCAAATACATTCATTTAACATAAGTGTTCACCATTAATACATTTATCATTTTTCCTATGGGTGACATTAACCAATACTTTCGAGTTTAAATTCCATGTTGATAATAATCGAACTACTAAGACTATAAGTTAATTTCATGACCCCTAACCGTTCTTAAAACAATAGTAATAATAACAATATAATTAAAATATAYATTACCCTATCGTACAAACCCTAAATTTCACATTAAATTGTATTCCAATACATTTCTAGAAACATATTATCCATTTACTTTATCATACTAACTTAAATTTCATATTAAACATATTCCATATTTTTCCTTAATTATTATCACATATTACAAAACCTAGGCCATTCRATTAATTTAAACGACGAAACTAAGGATTCACCCTGAATCCCACACCCTAGGTATGGTATCGAGTCTAAGATGTGATAGTGTCAATCACACTTGCGAAAAGAATACGCTTTGGTGTGCGTACGGTGGTCCTGGTCGCAAACGTGCTACGTACGTGCAACTGGTTCTAGAGGACGGTGCGAGGTGTCTGGTTGCCTGGTCACCTGGGCACCTCGTCGCTTGAGCACCTCATCGCCTAGGCAATTATGCTCCAGGCAAATTCTATTTTTCGATCAAGCTATRAGTTTCGGTGATGAATTTTGACGAGAAGGAACCAAACRACRAGCAGAACAGCAATTGCATGATCAAGCAACTTCCTTCTGATCTGGACAGAGAGAGCAGAGATCCYTTGACTTGGCGTTAAGTTGCTGCTAGTTTGAGCGGACGAGCAGCGAGTTTTTGGTCATGTAAAGGTGAGCAGATCTGAATGCGATGAGGAGTTCTAGCCGGTCTGTCGAGCAACAGTGTTCGGTGAGAGTAGCAGCCTTGTGCACGGCGACATCGGACTTGGCAGACGACGAGTAGAAATCTATGGTCGTGCAGTAAGGTCGACGCGTAGATCTGGGGAGATAGTGACGAGAGAGGAGAGAGAAGGAGAGAGAGAGGGAGAAGAAAGGGAGAGGAAGCCGGGGTTGAGGGCGACCTCGGTCAGGCAGAGGGAGGTGGAGGCTGGGGTTAGGGTTAGGGTTAGGTTTTGGGGAGAAGATGAATAGTCATCTTCTGGTCAACCAATTTATAATTTTTTTAAAAAACTAACTTAACYRTAACTAAAATTCTTTCATGGTCATTTTTGTTCCTTAACCAACTAAGTCCAACTAAATTAAGATCTATTAGTTTTCTTCTGGCCTAAAATCGAACTTTAAATTCGGTTTTAGATTTAAATAAGAAGAGAACGGACTCYAAAGGGTCAATCCTAAATTAATTAACTTAGAAATTATAATTAATATAAAATAATAAAATTTCACATTTAAATAAATATACTGACACATTAATGCACATATAAATAACCAGTCAAAGAAATAATAATTTATTTTAATTGGCACATCAGACGTTGTGGCTTCTAACTCCTTCCGCTGTAAAACAAGCAAACCACTAATAATCATGAATATAATCTAATTAGTAGATTAGAATATAAACTATATAATTATATAAAGTTCGTAAAAAAAAATAAATCTCGGATATTACATACAAGCCTCCACTATGCAGTAACTAAATTTAGGATCTTCTGCGAGGCAATTTTAATGACCCTTGCTTTCTTGATTCAACAAATCATATCTCTTTTTTGATGGAAAATAAATCATATATTTTTTTGTTAATTTATTTCTTTCGTCGAAATACTATACTTATTTAATTTAATTTTTTTGTTTAAAGATAAACAAATACCTTTGCTGTCCAATGAAATCCAGAGTATTGAAAAATGAATGATTTTAGATTCCTTTCTTTGTTTTGGGAAATTTGTGTAGAACAACTTCTTATCTTTTAACATATCATGAAGAGGAAGAGCAATGCAACAATTGGCATCATCAACATTGATTTGTAAGCCAACAATAAGCAATGTCTAAATTTATGATCTTCTGTGAGGCAGTTTGATGACCTTCCTTTCCCGGTTTGACAAATAGTAATTTTTTTTTTGTGAAATTAAATCATATTTCTTGTTCATTTCTTTCATCTAAATATTATATTTATTTAATTTATTTTTTTAGTTGAAAGATAAACATATACCTTTTCTTTTCAAGTAATCCTGTAACACCCCTAGATTAAGAACTATCCTAACTGGGGAATGTTACCAAATTGCCCCTCACATAGGTTGGGAAAACTGAAAAAAATAAAATTTTGAATTTAAAATAGAAATAGAAAGGGATTTACAGAAATTTCGACAGAGTCTCCATCTACAGATCAAACTTGTACACAACAAGAAAATTCCAACCCAACCATCACCAATATTCCATATCATAAAATCAAAATAACTTCAACTCTCAACAAATCCATTTACCAACAAGCGTACTAATTATTTATAATCTATAGAAAATCATTGAAAGAATAAATCAATAAACAAATAAAAATTTAAAGTAATTAACCAACTCCATTAATCAATAAAAAATTAATTAAGAAAGATAACATTTGAGTATCAAAGCCTGCTCCAAAGTGATCCCCACGTATCATCTGACTAAACATTGCCTGAAATGTAAAATGAGGAAAGAGGGATGAGCTACAAAGCTCAGTAAGTAAATCCCATGCATGTATGTTTATGACATGCATTATCTGTTAAAAGTACAAAATTCATTTCGTCTAAATTTACTAAAGTTTTCTATTTCTAACGTGAGCTCACTTGGTGTATCGCTTAGCCATTAAGCTCTGCATTGGGCAATTATTTTTTGAAATCAGATAAATTTCTACTGGTGGCACTCTGAGTGGGTATCATTTCATTAAATTTTTACTTTCTCTTTCACCTCACCCGAGGTGAACTTTACTTTCATTTCCAGCCTACAAAGAGGGTTAGGTAGGGTATCACAGTCCCTTGCGCTCCATTTTCCACTCACACATTTCATGGCTTACGTTTACACCCCTTTTCCAATTCCTAACGTTTAGGATTCATTTACCATTTAAAATTTCATTCTCAACCTTATCCTTTAACCTATTTTCCATATCAATATCATGAACATGCAAATTTTTCCAAAAGAAGGTACAATATGATAATGAGATGCTTGTTCATATAATAGCAACAAAACTAATGTTCCAACATGTAATAGATGGTATCTCACATACTCAATCCAGCATGTAAGAGATAGTAATTCACATGCTTGAAATACTATTATAAACCACATAATATTCACAATACAATTCTTCATTCGATAAAAGAAAGGGAGTTTACTTACCTGAAATCCTTAGTGGATTTGGTTTACTTTAATCGCAAGTAGGGTGCCTTGGCTACTCACAACATCAATGTGCCGTGAAGTATCAT
The DNA here is from genome assembly GCA_001752375.1 of Rhazya stricta. Taxonomy (NCBI): domain Eukaryota; kingdom Viridiplantae; phylum Streptophyta; class Magnoliopsida; order Gentianales; family Apocynaceae; genus Rhazya; species Rhazya stricta. The sequence goes on along the minus strand of MEJB01000029.1, from coordinate 4,071,018 downwards.
AATTTTTATTACAAAAAGAAGAATTTAATTTGAGATCTATTTTATCTAATTACAAGTGATATGCATCTATCTAACATATATATTCACCACTAATATATTCGTAATTTATCCTAGGAGTGACATTCACCAATAGTAAATTCAGAATTTAAATTTCTTGTTAAAAATAACATAATTTCTAAAAGTATAAATTAATTACATGGCTCCTAACCTTCTTAAATCAACTTAGTTAGGACAAGAGAATATCCGTGGCTTCAAAACATTAATTAAGCACTATGGGGTCTATCCAAAAATTCTCTCAATGACCTAGAGAAAATTTTCTCACCAATCCAATGTTTTAAAGAGTTCGAAAGTCTTCTATTCCTAGTTCACAAATTGAGTTACCTAAAAGAATTTAACTAAGAAATATCATCTTCCCTGAAACAACAATAATAGTAACAATCACAATATACATTTCCAACTTAACAAACGTCAGTCAAACATCAATAACCATAACTAGCAATCTCTCAGAAAACAAACAAACATCCCCCTTACATTAGTTTCCTTAACATATTTCTTTCGTCTAACTACTTCTTAAATTTAATTTTTTTTAATATAATCATAAACAAATACCTTTTCTATCCAATGTAATCCAGATTATTGAAGAATAGAGTAATTTAGATTCCTTTTTTCCACATGGGAAATTCGTATAGAACAACTTCTTATCTTTGAACATATAATCAAGAGGAAGAGCCATGCAAGAATTGACATCATCAAGATTTATTTGTAGGCCTATACTGTGAGTCATTTTGATGACCTTGCTTTCTCGGTTCAATAAATCATTTTTTTTTGTTATGGAACATAAATAATATTTCCCGTTCGTTAATATATTTCTTTTGTCTAAATGCTGTACCTTTTAATTTATTTTTTTTGTTTAGAGATAAACATATACCTCTCCTATTCATTGTAATCTAGAGTATTGAAAAGTGGATGATTTTAGTTTYCTTTCTTTGTTTTGGGTAATTCATATACATGAATTTCTTATCTTTGAACATATTATAGTGAGAAAGAGCCATGCAACAATTGGCAACATCAACATTGATTTGTAAGCCTACAATAAGCAGTGCCTAAATTTAGGATCAGCTGTGAGGTAGCTTTGATGACCTTGCTTTCTTGGTTCAATAAATCGTATTTCTTTTTTTTGATGGAAAATTAATCATATTTATATTTTGTTAATATATTTCTTTCATCTAAATACTATGCTTATTTAATTTATTTTTTGTTTAAAGATAAACACATACCTTTTCTGTTCAATGTAATCCAAAATAATAAAAAATGGATGATTTTAGATTCCTTTCTTTGTTTTGGGAAATTGTTGCGAAACAACTTCTTATCTTTGAACATATCATCAAGAGGAAGAGCTATGCAACAATTGACAACACCAACATTGATTTGTAAGCCTACAATAAGCAGTGTCTAAATTTAGATCTTCTATGAGGCAGATTTGATGACCTTGCTTGCTCGATTCAATAAATCATATTTCTTTTTTTTTTGAGGGAAAATAAATATATTTCATTTTCGTTCATTTCATCTAAATATTATACTTATTTAATTTAATTTTTGTTTGCATTTGAAAGATAAATGGATACCTTTTCTGTTCAATGTAATCTAGAGTATTAAAAAGTTGATGATTATTGAATCCTTCCTTTCTTTTGGGAAATTCATCTAGATGAATTTCTTATTTTTGAACGTATTATAGTGAGGAAGAGCCATGCAACAATTGGCAACATCAACATTGATTTGTAAGCCTGCAATAAGTAGTGGCTAAATTTAAGATCTTCTGTGAGGCAGTTTGGATGACCTTGCTTTCTCAATTTAATTRATAATTTTTTTGATGGAAAATTAAACATAGTTCATGTTAGTGAATRTATTTTTTTGGTCTAAATACTATACTTATTGAGTTTAATTTTTTTTAGTTTAGAGATAAATAGATACCTTTTTAATTCAATATAATCCAGAGTATGGATAAATGGATGATTTTTAGATTTCTTTCTTTGTTTTAGAAAATTATTGTAGAACAACTGCTTATCTTTGAGCATATTATCAAGAGGAATAAACATATGACAATTGGCATCATGAACATTTATTTGCATGCCTACAATAAGCAGTGCCTAAATTTAGGATCAKTTGGGAGGCTATTTTTATGACTTTGCTTTCTCAATAGAGTAAATCGTATTAATTTTTTTTTAATGAGAGAAATAAATCATATTTCTTGTTCTTCTTAATATTTATTTCGTGTAAATGCCATACTTATATATATATATTTTAGTTTTAAGGTAAACATATACCTTTTTTGTTCAATGTAATCTAGAGTATTGAAAAACAGATGATTTTAGATTCCTTTCTTCCTTTTGGAAAATTCTTGTAGAACAACTTCTTATCTTTGACCATGTGATAAAGTCCAAATTAGTGCAATATATTTAGATGTTTGATGGACTTTGGAACATGATTGTTGCACTAATTATGTGTTTTATTCATATTTTATTCATCTAGAACTATCTTGGAGGTAGTAGGAGAAAAAGAGGCATTATTGGAGTGATTTGAGATAAAATTCTAGAAGTGCACAAAATCTACCACGTGGGCACACGGATGGACGAATTTGGAAGATTCTTTTTATGATTGGAAGACTATTTTTTTTTTTTTTTTTTAAGAAACTCCTATTGTCTAAGGAGGATTTTGTGGGATGTATATCCCTGGTAATCAATTAGTGATTTGATTTGATTATATTTTGAATATTTGAATTAGATACTTAAGACAATTTAGGAATTCTAGTTGTTTCCTATTCTTGTTGCTTCATATTCTATATAAAGGGAGCACAGGAAAGAAACATAGACAATATCCTATTCTCCATTATTTACTTTGGACATTATTGTTTTCCAAAATGAAGCACTAGTTCAGTTCATTTGTGAGACCTAAAAGTGTTTATATACTCAATTATTAACAWGTATTTATTATTCTTTGTAATTATTATTAATGGTTGTTGACTTGATTGAATATTATGCGTAGATATTTTGTTAAGTCTAATAGCTTGTAGCCAAGTTAAACCAGTAAAATTCGTAATTGTTTGCTGTGATTTAACAGAGTGGAAAATTGACATTATTTCTCCTGTTATCAGAGTGAGATTTGCAAGGGGGCATAACAGGCTAGTTTAGGAAGCATGCTATTAGAGTTTATTGATTAAAATTGGGTCTTTCTAATTTTTAATACTGTTGGTACATTAAATCTCATGTGCTATTTTTGGGATTGTCTATTGATTAGGGAATAATTAATTAGACTTTTTTTTTAATCATCAATACTTAAGGAGGGATTGGTTGTTTAAAACTTTTTTTGACAACTATAACTAATTTATTTATGAAATTTGAGTAAATTATTAAATCAATGAACAAATGCTTGAACTAGTGTGGATTTAATTACCTTGACTACAACATTTTTCTATCAAAAATTTATTGTTAAAAATAATTTTCTTTACCGGCTACTCACCGCAGCAGAGTGCTTTGCCCATGTTGCTATCTGCCGCTTAAATTTAATTGTTGATCCACATTGTGTGACCAAAGTTTTGAATTGATCATAAGAAGAAGAAATTGTTTCACCGTTCCCTGCGGGAGAGGACTTTGCTTGCCGTTGTACTGCGAGCTTGTATATTTTATATTTGGTGAATTGATGAAGCACCAACATCTCATCAAAAGGAAGAGCCATGCAATAATTGGCAGCATCAACATTGATTTGCAAGCCTACAAAACGCAATGTCTAAATTTAGAATCTTCTGTGAGGCAGTTTTGATAACCTTGCTTTCTCGGTTCAATAAATCTTATTTTCATTTATTTTGAGGGAAAATGAATAATATTTCTAGTTCGAGAAATATTTATTTTTCTAAATACCTACTAAATTTTATTTTTATTTTAGTTTAATGATAAATAAATATATTTTCTATTCAATGTAATTCAGAGCATTGAAAAATAGAGTATTTTAAATTCATTTCTTCTTTTCAAAATTTTTTGCAGAACAACTTATTTTGAACGTATCATTAAGAGGAGGATCCAAGCAACAATTGGCTTAATCAACATTGATTTGAAACCCTACACTAAGCAATGCTTAAATTTAAGATCTTTCATGAGGCAGTTTTGATGACTTCTTCTCCCGGTTCAATAAATCATATTTTTGTAAGGAAAAATAAATCGATGATTTTAGGTTCCTTTCTTTGTTTTGGGAAATTATTGTAGAACAACTTCTTATCTTTGAACATATCATCAAGGGGAAGAGCCATGCAACAATTGGCGAATCAACATTGATTTGTAAGCCTACAATAAGCAGTGCCAAAAGTTAGAATCTTTTGTGAGGCAGTTTTTGATGACCTTTCTTTCTCGATTTAATAAATAATATTTCTTTTTATTGGTGAGAAAATAAATCATATTTCTTGTTCCCGAATATATATTTTTTCGTCTAAATATTATATTTATTTAATTTATTTTTATTTAAAGACAAACAAATACCTTTTCTGTTCAATGTAATCCAGATTATTGAAAAATGACGATTTTAGATTCCTTTCTTTATTCTTAGAAATTCTTGTAGAACAACTTCTTATCTTTGAACATATCATAAAGAGGAAGAGCCATGCAACAATTGACAGCATACTAACATTGATTTGCAAGCCTACACTAAGTAGTACTTAAATTTCAGATCTTTCATGAGGCTGTTTGATGACCTTGCTTTCTCGTTTCAATAAATCATATTTCTCTTTCATTAATATATATTTTTCATTTAAATACTATACTTATTTAATTTACTTTTTTGTTTAAAGAGAAATAGATACGTTCTTTGTTCAATGTAATCCAAAGTATTGAAAATAGACGAGTTAAAAGTGGACGATTTTAGATTCCTTTCTTTGTTTTTGGGAAATTCTTGTAGAATAACTTTATATCTTTGAACATATCATTAAAAGGAAGAGCCATGCAACAATTGGTAGTATCAAAAGCCTACTATCAGTGATGCCAAAAATTTAGGATCTTCGATGAGATAGTTTTGATGACCTTGCTTTCTCGATTTAATAAATAATATTTTCTTTTTTATGGTAAAATAATCATATTTCTTGTTCGTTAATATGTTTCTTTCGTCTAAATATATATTTATTTAATTTATTTTTTAATTTAAAGATAAACAAATACCTTTCTGTTCAATGTACTTTAGAGTATTGAAAAATGGATGATTTTAGATTCCTTTCTTTTTTTTTTTTTTGGAAAAGTTCTTGTAGAACAACTTATTTTTGAACATATCATCAACAGGAAGAGCCATGCAAAAATTGGCAGCATCAACATTGATTTGCAAGCCTATACTAGGTAGTACCTAAATATTGGATCTTCCATGAGATAGTTTTAATGACCTTACATTTTCGATTCAATAAATCATATTTCTTTTCTTCTGATGAAAAATAAATTGTATTTCTCTTTCATTAATATATTTCTTTCGTCGAAATACTACATTTATTTAATTTAATTTGTTTTTGTTTAAAGATAAACATATACCTTTTTTGTTTAATGTAATCTAGAGTAATGAAAAATGGATGGTTTTAAATTCCTTTCTTTCTTTTGGGAAATTCTTGTAGAACAAATTCTTATCTCTAAAGCTATCATTAAAAGGAAGAGCCATGCAACAATTGGCAGCATCTACATTCATTTGGAAGCCTACAATAAGCATTGCCTAAATTTATGATCTTCTATGAGCAATTTTAATGACCTTGCTTTCTCAGTTTAATAAATAATATTTATTTTTTTGTGATAAAATAAATCATATTTCTTGTTCGTGAATATTTTATGTCTAAATACTATATTTATTTAATTTAATTTTTTATGTAATGATAAAGAAATATATTTTGGATAATCCAAAGTATTAAAAAATGAGTGATTTTGGATTCGTTTCTTTCTTTTGGGGAATTCTTGTCGAACAACTTCTCCCTTTTAACATATCATCAAGTGGAAGAGCCATGCGACAATTGTCAGCATGAACATTGATTTGCTAGCCTACAATAAGCAGTGCTAAATTTAGGATCTTCTATGAGGCAGTTTTGATGACCTCGCTTTCTCGGTAGAGTAAATCATATTTCTTTTTTATAAAGGAAATGAAGAATATTTATTTCGTCTAAATTCTATACTTACCAAATTTTAATTTTCTGTTTTAGTTTAAATATAAAAATATACCTTTTCCATTCAATTTAATTTAGAGTACCAAAATATAGATGATTTTAGATTTCCTTTTTCCTTCTGGAAAATTCTTGTAGAACAACTTCTTATCTTTGAACATATTATCAAGATAAAGAGCCATGCAACAATTGGCATCATCAACATTGATTTGCATGCCTACACTATGCAGTGCCTAAATTTATACTTATTTTGTTCATCTAAATATTATACTTATTCAATTAAATTTTTGTTTTTGGTTAATAAAAAACAATACCTATTTTGTTCAATGTAATCCAAAGTGTTGAAAAATGGATGATTTTAGATTCTTTTATTTCTTTTGGAAAATTCAAATAGATAAACTTCTTATCTTTGAACATATGATAGTGAAGAAGAGCAATGCCACAACTGACAAGCCTACAATTAGGAGTGCCTAAATTTAGGATCTGATATGAGATAGTTTTGATGACCTTGCTTTCTTGATTTAATAAATTATATATTTTTTTGTGGAAAGATAAACATATATTTTTTTCGAATATATTTCTTTCATCTATATGTTATACTTATTGAATTTAATTTTTGTTTTTTATTTAAACATAAAAAAATGCATGTTCTGTTCAATGTAATATAGAGTATTGAAAAATGGATGATGTCAGATCCCTTTCTTTCTTATGAAAATTCACGTAGATGAACTTCTTATCTTTAAATATATGATAGTAGGAAGAGCCATGCAACAATTGGCAGCATTAACATTGATTTGTAAGCCTACAATAAGGAGTGCCTAAAGTTAGGATCTCATTTGAGGCAGTTTTAATGATATTGCTTTCTCAGTTTAGTAAATAATATTTCATTTTTTATGGAAAATTTAACATAATTCTTGTTCACGGATATATTTATTTTGTCTAAATACCAGACTTTTTAGTTTTTTTTTTTTAGTTGAAAGATAAATAAATACCTTTTGTGATCAATGTAATCCAAAGTATTGATAAATGGATGATTTTTAATTTCTTTCTTTCCCTTGGGAAATTCTAGTCAAACAACTTCTTATCTTTGAGAATATCATCAAGAGGAAGAGCCATGCAACAATTGGTAGCATGAACTTTCATTTGCATGCCTACAATAAGCAGTACCTAAATTTTGGATCTTCTATGGGGTTGTTTTGATGASTTTGTGTTTTCAATACAGTAAATTATATTTCTTTTTATATGGGGAAATTAAATCATATTTCTAGTTCATGAGAATATTTATTTCGAGTAAATTTTATACCTAAAAAATTTTAATTTTTTTAGTTTAAAGAAAATCAGATACCTTTTTTTTTCAATGTAATCCAAAGTATTGAAAAACAAATGATTTTAGATTCCTTTCTTCCTTTTGAGAAATTTTTGTAAAACAACTTCTTATCTTTGAACAGATCATGAAGAGGAAGAGCCATGCAAAAATTGATAGCATCAACATTTATTCGCAAGCCTACAATAAGCAGTGCCTAAATTTAGGATCTTTTGTGAGGCAGTTTTTATGACTTTGCTTCTCGGTTTCTATAAATCATATTTCCTTTTATTTCGAGGGAAAATAAATTATATTTCTGATTCATAAAAATATTTCTTTCGTCTAAATACTTACTAAATTTAATTTTTCTTTGGTTTAATCATATACACATACCTTCTGTATTCAAGGTAATCTAGTGCATTGAAAAATAGAGTATTTTAGATTCATTTCTTAAACTTCTTATCTCTGAACATATCCTTTCATGGAAGAGCATGCGACAATTGGCATCATCAACATTGATTTGCATGCATATACTAAGCAAAGCCTAAATTTAGGATCTTTACCGAAGCAATTTTGATGAATTTACTTTCTCGATTGAATAAATTATATTTCTTTTTTTGAGGAAAAATAAATCATATTTATTATTTAATATATTTCTTTAATCTAAGCACTATACTTACTCAATTTAATATTGTTTTTGATTTAAAGTTAAATAGATACATTTTTTGATAAATGTATTCTAGAGTATTGAAAAATGGATGATTTTAGATTCCTTTCTTTCTTTTGGGAAATATTTTTAGAACAATTTCTTTTCTTTGAACATATCATCATGAGGAAAAGCATGCCAAAATTGGCAATATGAACATTGACTTTGAAGCCTACAATAAGTAGTGTTGGATTTAGAATCTTCTCTTAGGTGATTTTGATGATCTAGTTTTCTCAGTTTAATAAATAATATGTCTTTTTTTAAGGAAAATAAATTGTAGATATGAAAATTTTATTAAATTATTTCATAATCTATTTAAATTATTAAAGACTAATTTTAAAAACTCCCATTAAATTGAGAAGTATGTTATATCTCGACCAATGAAATAATGACACGTGTCAAGAATGACAAAGTTCAACCGATAGAAATCAAGGATGGAGCTAGGCGGATCAAGTGATGTCACGTCGCTTCTAGATGTGACTTCAACCAATGAAATCAATTCATTTTTCTCTATAAATAAGGGCCAAAGCACAAGAGGAAGAAGTTTAAAAATTCATATAAAGGGCCATAAATTCAAGTTAGGGAAACTTAGAAGAAAGATCACCAAATTTCTCTCGAAATTCTGAGATCAAGTTGCGAAGCCCTCGAAAGATTGCAAAGAGTCCAATTCCCGAGATCAAACTACGAAGTCCTCAAAAAATTTCAAAGAGAAGAATCCAAGGGTTGAGTTCTTGCCACAAGAATATTTTAAAGATTGTAACATTTGTCTTATCAAMTTTATAAGATCGATTCTTTGTTGCACATTTCTCTTATTTTATATTATTATTTTATAGACGAGAGATTCGTGGTAACATAAATCCTATTTTTTGTTTGTGAATATATTTTTTTATCTAAATACTATACTTATTTAGTTTAATTTTTTTAGTTTAAGTATAAATAAATATCTTTTCTGTTCAATGTAGTACAAAGCACTGAAAGACGGGTGATTTTAGATTCCTTTCTTTCTTTTGGAAAATTTYTATAGAACAACTTATCTTTAGGATCTTTGCAGTTTGATGACCTTGCTTTCTCGGTTTGATAAATTATATTTAATTTTTTGATGGAAAATAAATCATATTTCTCTTTCGTCTTTCATGTTATACTATACTTATTCAATTTAAATTTTTTGTTTAAAGAGAAACATATAAACCTTTTCTATTTGTTGAAATCCAGGGTATTGAAAAATAGATGATTTTAGATTCATTTCTTTGATCTTGGAAATTCTTGTAGAAAGAATTCTTATATTTAAATATATCATCAAGAGGAAGAGCCATGCAACAATTGACAACATCAATATTGATTTGTAAGCCTACAATAAGCAGTGCCTAAATTTAAGATTTTGTGTAAGGTAGTTTTGATGACCTTTCTTTCTCGATTTAATAAATAATATTTATTTTTTATGAAAAATAAATCAGACTTCTTATTCGTGAATATATTTCTTTCATCTAAATACTATATTTATTTAATTTAATTTTTTTGTTTAAAGTTAAACAGATACCGTTTCTATTCAATGTAATTCGAAGAATTCAAAAATGGATGCTTTTAGATTTCTTTCTTTCTTTTGGAAAATTTTTATAGAACAAMTTCTTACCTTTGAACACATCATCCAGTGGAAGAGCCATGCAACAATTGGCAACATGAATATTGATTTGCTAGCCAAAAATAAACAATTCCTAGATTAGRATCTTCTCATCATCAATTTTGATGACCTTGCTTTCTTGGTACAATAAATCATATTTATTTTTTCATGAGGGAAATAAATCATATTTCTTGTTCGTGAGAATATTTCTTTTGTCTAAATTCTTTGCTCATCAAAGCCCCCCTTTTTTATAGTTTAAAGATGAACATATACCTTTTCCATTGAATGCAATCCAGAGTATTGAAAAATAGATGATTTTCGATTCCTTTTTCCTTTTGGAAAATTCTCATAAAACAACTTGTAATCTTTGAACATATCATCAAGAGAAAGAGCCATGCAAATATTGACAGCATCAACATTGAATTGTAAGCCTACAAAAAGCAGTGCCTAAATTTAGGATTTCTGTGAGGCAATTTTCATGACCTTGCTTTCTTCGTCAATAAATCATATTTCCTTTTATTTTGGGGAAAAAATAAATCATGTTTCTTGTTCATGAAAATATTTCTTTTGTCTAAATACTTATTAAATTTAATTTTTATAGTTTAATGATAAACAAATACATTTTCTATTCAATGTAATTAAGAGTATTAAAAAATAAATTATTTTAGATTCCTTTCTTCCTTTTGAGAATTTCTCGTAGAATAACTTTTTATCTTTAAACATATCATCAAGAGGAAGAGTCATGCAGCCATTGGCATCATCAACATTTATTTGCAAGCCTATGCTGAGCAATGCCTAAATTTAGGATATTGTGTGAGGCAATTTTGGTGAACGGCTTTCGAGGTTTAATAAATAATATTTCTTTTTTATGAGAAAATAAACCATATTTCTTATTCGTGAACATCTAAATACTATATTTATTGAATTTAATTTTTTTAGTTGAAAGTTAAACAGATACCTTTTTGCTTAGTATGACCAAACTTACATTAACTTAAAGGATAATTATCTCTATTAATTTCCTCTCAAACCACACAAAGCATCGCCCGAATGKGATGCTCTCACAAACTCAACTGCTACATCTCTTGGAACTCAAGAGTATTAGAAGCCAATAACTGAAATCATGTGATTTCGTGTTTTAAATTAAATTACTAGCATTGATATTACTAAACTAATTTCTGTAAAAATCAGAAACTGGGCAAGAAAGAAAGTACTGAATATGGAATCTTATTGGACAAACCCAAAAGCAACAACAATAATATAATTAAGGGTGGCAAAGAGATCAAGATTTTGAAAACTATTATTTAACTCATAAATAATATAAATATTAGCTTTTTCATTTTTAATGTTTTTAATTTAAAGATTTTTACTGCTGTCTCACRTAATGYCTTTATTATTTTTGGGTTAGGAGTTTAGCTWTGTCTCTYTGAGCTTTTCCTGCTTTCCCCTCTTTTTCAAATTTTACACTACTTTTGTGCTTTATCTTTCTGAACTACTTCTTTAGTAATTATAATTGGAAGTTTACCAAGTGTGTAAATAGGAGCCTATTAGTAGGAATTGATTAATTAACATAAATATGTTAATTCTTAAGTATAATAAAGCATGTGCATAAAGAGTAGCTAAAAAGGGAACAATTCCTACATGCTAACCCCATTTTCCCAATCACGCAGTAAACAAAGTACTCTTAATCACCATTTTCACCAATTCCCAAACTCTAAATTCAATCATATTCTAATCCTGAATCTCCTCCCTAATTCTTGATTGATCTTACTAATCTAATCCTAATTCTATTTCTTGATTCTTGTAATTATATGATTCCTTGATTCTTGTTTATTTTCCTTACACAAAATTATATGATTTGATTTCCTTAATAGCTAGGGTTAGCACTCTTATATATAAATATTGTATCTCTGAAATTCAAAAATATATGAAAAACAGAGCCATTCATATTCTTTATATGGTATAAGAGCTTCTCCATCTCTAACGAGTTTTTTTTTTTTTTTTTTTCTCCCTTTTACGATCCTCTTGCCGCCATGATTTCTGCTGCTGCTCACACCAATGCCAATGCCACCGCCACCGCCACCGCCACCACCGTTGGGGGTGGTTCCCTTGCTGCCAATCCGGCTAAGGCCATAGCCACTGCTCCACTAGTACCTCCTGCCGCGATTCAAGGAGCACTTCCTCCCAACCCTAGTTCCCTACCTCTCACTTCCATTAACGCTCATCAACAATTATTTTTATAGTTGACATCTTACAACTTCCCTTCATGGTATGCGCTGGTAGAATCCATCTTCATTGGATACGATCTACTTGGCTACCTTGATAACGCTATTGCTACTCCGCCCAGAGGACTCGCTGCTGCTCCTTCTACAGCCTATGTCCATTGGCTTCGCCAAGACAGTCTCATTCGCTTCGCCATCTTTGGCTCTGTTTCTGCAAAGGTGATGTCGTTTATTGCATCTGCTTCCTTTGCCACAGTTGCCTGGACAACTCTTTTCTAGCTTCATGYGAACCGCTCGCACACATGAGTTATGCAAATCAAGGATGACTTTTCCTTGGTCATGCTCGGGAACCAGTTTGTTTCGGCCTTTCTTTAGCAAATCAAAGCCAAAACCGATGAGTTAGCCACCATTGACCATCCACTCTCGGATGATGACATCACCTTTTATATTCTTAACAATTTAGGACCTGCCTATAGGGACATTACTGGTCCTATTCATGGCYGGGGGACTCCATATCGCTCTGAGGAGCTTCATGACCTTCTTGTTGCTCATGAGGCTTACCTTAAGCACCTCGATACAGGCGTGACCTCTCAAATGGCTACTGCTAATGCTGTCTTTTCCTTCTCACCGCATAGAGAATCATCACGAAATTCTCCCTCTCGCCACTATAATGGGTCAAATAGGGTAAGTCAGACCTCTTATCCTGTTTTTTCTAACAATCGTGATCGTTCTTACAACTATCCTTGTAATACAGGTTTCGATAAATTTCGATCCAATGTTCTTGCCAATAGAGTGGTATTCGRGGACAAATTGTTGATTTTTATTGCATACTCTGMGCMWTGGAAATTCTTCCACCTGCTCCCCCAGTCATTCTCTGATGACTTGACATGGCTTCTGGACTCTGGAGCCTTTCAAAACATCACTGCTGATCTTGACTGTCTTTCTATCCACTCTGAATGTGATGGAATTGATGAGACCGCGTCACAGATGGTACAAGTATGAAAATCTCTCATATTGACTTCTCAAATCTTCATTTTTCATCTCGTCCTTTTCAGATATCTAATGTCTTGTGTATTCCTATGGTTCGTAGAAACTTTTTATCTGTCCATGAYTTTACCAAGTCTAATAATACATTTCTTGAATTTCATCCTTCTTCATCATAAAGGATCGAACATTGGAGGTACCTCTACTTTGAAAACCATGTAAAAGTGGGATCTACTTGCCCTGATCAGCACCATTCAATTCGACGACACCACTTTGTGAAAAAGTTCACTGTCTGCTTGGCATCGATGACTTGGACATCCATCTTTTAAAATCAGTTCTTCTCTTATCAATAAATTTTGTTACCAAAGGATGCTTTCCTTTTTCTGATATTTGTATTGCTTGTGATTTAAATAAAACTCATCGTTTTCCATTTTTGTATGCATCTCTTATTAGTTCTCATTCTCTCCAGTTTATGTMTGTGGATGTTTGGGGTCCTAGCCGAGTTTCCTCTCCTAGTGGTCATTGATGTTACTTRCTACTTGTTAATCATTTTACAGAGTATTCAGGGTTTTTCTCGCTTCAGGCAAAATCTCAGGTTGCCGATCTCTTTCCTCAATTCAAGATTTTGGTTGAAGTATACTTTGGTYACAAAATATGAAATTTTTACAGTGATTGGGTTAATTTCATGCCCTCCAGCGTTTTCTCAACCAAAGCAGCATCAGTTGGTTCACTATGGCTCCCTATATTCCTTAACAGAAGTCACTGTAGAACGCCGTCACTGCCAAGTGGTCACTTTTGGACAAACTTCTTCTCCGTTAAGCCCATCTCTCCCTCTCTCTCTCTCCCTGTGTCGGTCGTATTGGGCTCAGCCTTCGAAACAACAACCTATCTTCGCCATTGCACTCCTATTCTTCTACTAACCGAGAAAAGTGCATATGCGAGTYATTTTGGCAAACACCTAATTATCACAAGTTTCGAGTATTTGGCTACCTCTACTATCCTTGGCCGAAGCCATACACATCTCACAAAGCCAAGATCTCGCCTTYGCCTTTTTCTTGGCTATTCTACAACACAAAGCGCCTACAAGTGCTTTGATTTTTGGGCAAATAAGATGCTCCTCTCTCATCATGTGCAATTTCATGAGAATATCTTTCCATCTCTCCATTCTGATCTCATGGGCTTCTTGCATCCATCCAAAACGAGTTAGTCTCCTCCACTTTGTCGGGTAGGCTCTACTCACGTTCTAGAACTTCCACCAATTCTTTACAGTCTGTCGATGCAGCCGTCCTCCTTTTCTACTGGGCCTCCGTCACATCCGCCTCCTTTTCTACTGGGCCTCCGTCACATCCGCCCATCTCCTCTGCATCTCCTACATCATCTCCTAGTTCTCCTATTGGTTCTTCTCTACTTCAGCCTCCAACATGACGACACTCCATGACTGCTCTAGCAATAAATAACATCTTCAAGCCCAAGGTCCTTCACCTTGCTATAAAACATCCCTCCATCTTGAAACTAAARCCACGTGTTTCTTAGGCCATGAAACACCCTCACTGGCGTAAAGCAATGGCTAAAGAATTTWCTGCTCTTCAACGTCATGAAACTTGGGATCTTGTTCAGGTTTCCRCTGCTCGTAATGTGGTTGGCTTAGTTGCAAATGGGCATCTCACATCAAGTGCAAACCATWCTCCATTGATCGATACAAGGCCCGTCTTGTGGCCAAAGGTTCTCATCAAGATCTGGCCTCGACCATGCTGAAACCTTTAGTCTGGTCATCAAGCTTGTTACAATTCGAGCCGTTCTATCTCTCGCCGTCATGCATGATTGTGTTGTCTGACAACTTAACTTTAATAATGCATTTCTCTCATTGAAACAGTCTATATGCATCMGTCAGCTGGCTTATTGCCTCTTCTCATCCGACTCATGTATGCAAATTTTGCAAGGCCCTCTATATTCTTAAATAGGCGCCTCGAGCATGGCATCAAATCCTCACTTTGGTCCTTCTCTCATTTGGTTTCTAGCATGCAAAATATGACACCTCCTTGTTCACCTTGCATAAACAATTCTCCTATATATACTTCTTGGTATACTTTGACGATCTTCTTATCACTAGAAATAACACAGCTCTTATCTCCTCTATAGTTCGCCGTGTCAGTTCATGCTTCTCCATGCAAGATCTTAGACCTGTCTCCTATTTTCTTGGCATTGAAGTCATTTTTTTCTTTGAAGGTCTCTTTCTCTCTCAGCAAGAACACACCACCAACATTCTCTCTCGCCACAACTTGGATTGTGCTCACCCTATCTCTGCTCCTATGAATCCCACTAGCTCACTGAATAAACTTGATACATCTAAACCTATTGATGCGATGCTACCACTTATCATCAAGCTATGGGCTCTCCAATATCTCACACTTACAAGGCCAAAAATTCCCTTCCCTGTTAGTCATCTTCCCTGTTACTCATTGGGTTTCAGTTAAACACCTCCTTATTATCTTAAGGGAACCTTGTGACGTGGTCTTCTTCTCTATCGATCTCGCATTTTCACTCCCACCGCCTATTCTGATGCTAACTGGGCCAGTAGTCCTGTAGACCAAACATCTATCACTATATTTTGGTTTTTCTCGGCCTGAACCCCATAGGTTGGAGTTACCGCAAGCAACAAGCACATTGCTCGCTCCTCTATTGAAGCCAAATATGGGGCCCTTTCTTGYACTTCTTCTGATATGTGCTAGATACAAAATCTTTTCTCTGAGCTTCTTATTCCTTTTCCCCSTTCGCCACTAGTCTACGGTGACATATTGGTGCAGCTCACCTCTCTCTCAATCCCGTCATGCATTAACAGATGAAGCACATTCCGTTGACGTCCATTTTGTTCACGACTTGATTACCAAATGTCTCATCAATGTTCTCATATCAACACAATTGATCAGCTTGCTGACTTGCTCAGAAARCCCCTTGGTCGCTCAAGGTTCAACAACATTCATGACAAAATTGCTGTTGTTGACAGAACGTCCATTTTGCAGGGGCGCATAACAAAATCCAAATCTAACCCTAAATCTCCTCCTTAAATTCTTGATTGATCGTATTAAGTCTCATCGTAATTGTACTCCTTGACTCTTGTTTAGTTTCCTTACTTAGAATTATATAATCTGGTATTACTGTATATAAATATTGTACCTTTGTAATTCAAAAATATATGAAAAACACAGCTATTCATATTCYCTATAATCCTAACACCAAGAAATATTTGGACAAAGTACTACTAATCTGCCAATGTAGTGCGGAACCAAACAAACTAACAAGGAGTGGGTATGAGCACCATATTAAATGGAAAAGTATAAATAGAAATTCTTCACCACAAATTTGGACATATTTAACATTAAAAAGCACTTGACCCATCCACGACAACGTATTCAGGGGATGAAGATGGTAGCGGCAAAGAAGATAATGACTGAGAGGTAAGGCAACCGGACGGGTAAAGGAAGACGACGATGGCAATGGTAGTTATAGTGAAGGAGATTTTAGTAATCTGGTTGAAATTACAATGATTAGGTTGAAATTGTAGTGAGGAAGAATTAGGTAAAGAGATAGATTAGGTTGAAATTGGTAATGTGGAAGGGAAGGGGAAATGGAAGGGGAAATGGCTTTTTTAACTTCTAATTTGAGTCACGGTTGCATTCACTATATACGTCAAGACTAAAAATCGGTCGCATTTATGGTATGCGTCTCGATTAAAATCGATGACATTCAGTGAATATAATGAAAAAAAAATATCCCAAATCAACACAAAGACCCAACGCATTCGCTGAATATGTTCTTTTTTCACCCAATACATTTCGTTAATGCATTGCATGTGTCTTTGCCGATGTTTAGAAAACCTATCCACATATGGTGTAAAAACCCAGGGCCTAAAATGGCAAAAAATCCCTAAATGAGTTTAGGCTTTTGGAGTTTCTGAGTTCTTGCTTCTCCACGTGGGTTTACGAACAAAAGTTTCAACTTTTCACTTGGTCTTGCTGACCACAACCCTTGGGGCTACGGTTAAGCAGTAACGGGTGGACATTAGTTAGGTAAGTAGGTGTATTTTTTACTTTAAAGAGAATGTAATCAATGGAGATACTAATGATTAACTAGTATTAAATGCTTCTTATCAATTATCATCATCCAAATGAGTTATTTGACCATTTTTTAATTTAAACGAATATTACTTTTTTCATTTATTATTGTTTCCTTTTCTTTCTTCCTTTTTTTCTTTTTAATTACGAATCAATTAGGCAATCACCTCAACTATTATCAAAATTAAAATAAATTAATTATACCAATTGAAGGATTATAATCTACAATATTATCTATAAATCTTAAAAATCCTAAAGCCCTAAACTTTGACCTTAAAACCTTGAAACCTTGAAATCCTAGACCCTAAAATCCTAAATCATAACGCTAAACCTAAACCCTAAACCCTAAGGTATAATTATTTTTTAGTTTCTATTTTAACTTCAATAAGAGTTAAAAAAAAAAAAATGGGAGCGATTGCCTAGTTGGTTCGTGACTAAACACGCTTAAAATGTACATTTTACTATTATTATAGAATGCTTAAAATTTTAAAACATGATTAAGAAACATAAGATACATATTTCTAAATATTAACCTCTCTATATTAATAAAAAAATAACTTCATCTATCATTCTTCTATAAAAATTAATATAATATGTGTGTTAAGTGGCATATAAATTTTTTTCTTTTTCTTTTTCTTTAATGAAAGGAAAAATACATTTCAAGCACGCTAAAGACAGCATTTTAACTCAATCTGATTTTAGGCTTCACCAAACATTATTAAGAAACATAGAGATATTCTTTAGTGATTTCCTTACTATGTTTTCCAGTGATTTCTTTCCAATCATGAGAAAACAATTTTTTGAGAAACACTTCTTATTTTCCATAAGAAATTTCTTAAATCAAACACCTTTCATTAAGTATGATTTTAATGATTAAAGTTTTTACGATTATGATCGACAAATAAAATTTTTTTGTTATTAGGTTAGTTGTTCATGTTCAAGTGTCATTTAATACGAAAATTATCTATATTCTTCGTAATTTCTCAATCACATGCAGGCACACATGCCAATACACATGGAAACAGCACAAACACTAAAACACAGAAACACAATTATGGAGAACAGTCTTTTTCAAACTAGAGATTCATATCTTACCCTTGAAGACAATTATGCCATGAGCAGTTTTCAAGATAGAATATAATATATGTACGAGAAGAGAAATGAAAAAGGAGCTATGGCCTCACCATATGTTGTTGCTCCGGTCGGTCCCTGAGCTAGCTAGATCACCATCTTAGTGTTTGGACATTTGTGGAGGCTGTGTTGTCACAACGCCGTTGTCATTTTTGTTCGATACCCAAAAGAAACATGTTTCTTGACGTCATTGCATATCTAAGCAGTTGAATTGATTTGTAAGCCTACAAAGGTCACGAAAATGATTTTACAAGATTACAGGAAGCAGGGCCTTTAGGATTACAGCTTTGATAACCGTCCTTCCGGAAATTCTTCTGGAACAACTTATCCTCGAACATATTATCAAGAGGAAGAGCCAGGTAACAATTAAGAGGGTGACCATATATTGGACACTCGCAATATATAGAAGTGTTCATAACAAACCATTAATTTTACTGAAAAAAATAGGGACACGAGCTAGCAGAGGCTGGAAGTGCTTTAGCATGTCATGCAGGAGTGAGCACAACTTTTTCTATCATAAGATAAGTTAGTACTTCCTAGCATAATGTTTTCCACAATGATATTTGGGGTACTTACACATTTAAGTCATTCATTGTAGGACTGRTCAGTTCTACAAATGCATTACTCAATGACTCAAATTATCACATAATACAGACGTATCAACTGAGCATTCCGTTTCTGGGGATAGTTCTTAAGGGCAAACGCTAGAAAATTACCCAAATAAAATTGTTGGATATACCAAAAAAGAAATTAATGAGCTTTCCTTTTAAATTAAAAAAGAAATATTTGCAGCTTGCTTTCATTTATTTTTGGGGGTACATCATCATGATTACTAAAAGTTTGTTTTGGTATATTGTCACCTTGCTGTAAAACTTAGTAAAAAAGAACTCTTGTAGCAAATTCTTCTATATTTCTATCAGAACTTCCACCTTCACTGACAGCCTCTTTGGCTAATTCTTTCCAYTTTATGGCATTTCTTTTCAGTTCCTTCCCTCTCTCACTCTCAGTGATTTCTCTTATACAATGTTCGATTTCTTCTCTTGTAACCAGTCCATTCTCATTTACCTTAACTCGGACTCCTACTTCCCATACATCTGCAATAAACTTGGCGTTTGTGGTTTGGTCCACCCACTGCGGCACTGCAATCATYGGTACGCCTAAGCTCAATGCTTCAAGTGTTGAATTCCATCCACAATGTGTCATGAAACATGCCACAGCCCTGTGAGCTAAAACATCAAGCTGAGGGCACCAGCTGATGATGAGGCCTTTTTCTGATGTCTCAGACTTGAAGTCTTTTGAAAGCTTAATTTCTTCTTCCTCCCTAACCACCCACAAGAAGTTACAGTTGCTCCTTACTAGGCCTTTTTCTACTTCCTCCATTTGTTCTTCGGTCAATGATGCTAGGCTCCCGAAAGACACATATATGACAGAATCTGTTTCTCTCTCGTCCAACCATTTCAAGCAAACTTCAGTGTTTGTCTCGAACAGATAGTTTCCGCCTTCAGTTTTGTTCTTCTGTTGTTTGTTCAGGAGCGCTGATAATGCCGTCGGTCCTATTGTCAAGATTGGCCATTTACTGGCCATCCAATTTGCCACCTGGTACAGTTCACCAACACGATCATTATTAGCATTAATTTTTGCAACAAATAAATGCATGTCAGTTCCTAAGATAAATTCACTATGTTTTGGAGAAAACTTTTAGCATATATTCCGTCCAATTTCCGACGGATACTTCCTAACTCACCTCAACCTCTAACTTGTCAAAAGTGTTGAAGAGAATGTAATCCACCTCATCGATATTTGAGAATTGTTCAGAAAGAAGCGTTGCAACAATTTCATTTTGTTCCTTGAAGTATTCGAATCCAGGCAGGTCATTGCTTTCTAATGGGGGCAGATAAGGCAGTGATATTGTTGGCTCTTCAAGAGGTGTCTTTATTGTCCCCTGAAACATGTGGTAGTAAACGGCACAAACAGAGCAAGGTTGAGTAAAGAAAGAAGCTCCACGGAGGCCAAGCCCTTGTGCTAGATCCAACATCCATGGCAATGTTGAATCATATATCAAAGCTTTAGGAGGATAGTCGGACCTTTTGTGTTTCTCAATGAGTTCAGTCATGCTCTCCATAGCTCTGGTTCTGAACTTCTTCAAATAAACTTTCATATCCCACTTCGAAGTTTCTTCTGGATCTACGCCATCAGGAATGGATTCAATGTTGATCAAACTGGTGGCTTTGGTTTTAACAGCATTGCATGTGGAGACAGTGGTGACAAGGGTGATCTTGAAACCCTTTGAAGCCAAACGGTTGCATAAATGCATCAAAGGATTTATATGACCTTTTGCTGGGAAAGGAAAAGCAAGAATATGAGTCTTGCTAGGAGATGTATCTATTGCACCCATTTCTTTTTTCCTTCTCACATCTAGTCATGAACTAATGATCCTAAATCAGCAATATATAGCATGAAGAGGGTATGCTTCATAAGAAAAGAAAAAGCTATTGCTTAACAGAACGGTTGATTTTGATTGGGCGCAGGAGTTGGAGAATTCCAACCTTCTTACCAAGAAATTCACAAATTACAATTGAAAGTATGGGTCAAATTTGACGGGTGGTCCTATGATTTCAGACAATCTGGTTCGACAGCTGCAATTCACTTGAAAATAATGAGAAGAAATCTATGTTGAAATTTCTTAGTTGCCTTCATTGCATTTTGGAATTTATGTCAGTTTGTGTACGTCTCTCTGGCTATTGGTATCCCTAGAGAGATGATGTAGTTGTGGCTGATACTATTAGTAAAGAGTCTTATCTGAAAGTCTAGAAGATTTGATGATTTGGCGTTTACTTGGGCAGCAAGAGAAGGAAGGAAAGGCAAATTTGAGTAGGTCTAAYTGAGAGTTATTTGTAGATTAAAAAATTAAGATTAAAATTAATTAATTTAACTCTTAAAATAAAAAGTTTAAAAATAATTACATGTATACTATAAATTTATATTGTTTTTAAAAATCGAATCAATAAATCCCACATATATTGTTATAAAATGAAGTTTTAAAACTTCAAAAAGCGATAATTATTATTTTCATTTAGTATTATCATTTTATAACTTTCATCTTATTTCGTAACTCTATCTTATATTTAAAATCTTGTAACTTCTATCTTTATGTTAAAAGCATATATGTAACTCTCATCTTCCATACATAGATTTTTGTAACCCAAAACATAAACAAATAAATTTAAAAAGTTGTAAGCTCTCATTTGATTTTGTAATTCCTAAAATATTTTACTAATTTTAGAGGTTATGAAAACCACTCTTACTACTATAAAAGGAGGAGAAGATCATGAGAAATGACACTCTTTGATGCAAAAAAATATTCATCATTCTCTCTATAATCTTGTTACTAAACTCTTTTGGGCAACCTGGTTGAACAGGTTCGTGACGTCTTCTACTGGACRTGCTCATTGTAGAGGAGACTAGGCACAAGGGTTTTATCTTCCAGTCAAGACTGACCAATATCACCCGCACGTAAGAAGGTCTTTACGTCTTTAAGTCAGTGACTTTGTCACGACTCCTAAACTAGTTTTCTCATCACTATACGTCTTACATATTGTTATTTACTTATATATATGTGTGTGTGTATTTATTATAATTTTTTTTGTTTGTAATAGTATTAATCTTGTTATTATTTTATGATAATGTTAAATTTTTATCACATAATATGTTTGTTATATAATCCATTGAGTGTTTCTTTGCCTTAGGGAGCATAAAGTGAAGTAATAGTTAATTAGAACATTTGTTAATTTATTTTGTTTATCTCTTATAGTGAGTTGTGTTTCCTTTCCTGATCTATACTTTGCTTGCATTTCCTAGACTATAATGGCGTCAAGAGAAGATGCTAATAGTGGTAAGCTAGAAAAATTTGATGGCTTGAATTTTAAGAGATGGCAAAAACAAATGAGATATTAGCTTATTAATTTGGGGTTTATATTAGCCATAGAGGAAAATAGTGAATCTAATGAGGCAAACACATCTTCTTGGTACTCCTCAGAACAAATAGATTTTCATTGTTTGAATAGGATACTAAATGCTCTTTCAGATCGTCTCTTTGATGTTTATCAAAACTTTAGTAGTTGCTAAAAAACTTTATGAAGCTCTAGAAGCTGAGCATGGAATAGATGATGTAGGAATAGAATAGTTTAATGCGTCAAACTTTAATAAGTTTGTTATGGTGTATAGTAAATATATTAATGACTAAAATCATAAGTTTCAAAATCACTTGAGGCACCTAGAAAGGAAAGGGTCAAACTTTAGTGAAGATTATAAGGTGTCTTGTCTCATAGATAAGCTTCCTTTATTATGGACTTAATTTGCTAAACGTCTTAGGCATAAACAAGGGATCTTGACATTAATWCAAGCCTTTAATTGCTTGAGGATTGAGGAGCAACATAGGAAGGGAATTATCGTACACAAGTCTATTTGATGTTTATCAAAATTTTAGTAATGCTAAAAAACTTTTGGATGCTCTAGAAGTTGAGTATGAAATAGATGATGCAGGAATGGAATAGTTTTATGCGTCAAACTTTAATAAGTTTCTCATGGTGTATAGTAAATCTATTGATGACCAATTCATGAGTTTTAAAATCATTTGAGACACCTAGAAAGGAAAGGGTCAAACTTTAATGAAGATTATAAGGTGTCTTGTCTCATAGATAAGCTTCATTTATTATGGGCTTATTTTGCTAAACGTCTTAGCATAAGCAAGAGATCTTGACATTAACACAAGTCTTTAATTGCTTGAGGATTGATGAGAAACATAGGAAGGGAATTATGGTACAAGATAATGAGATCAGTCCCATGCTAATTTGGTAGAAAATAACAAGGTTTTAAAAAGTCCTGATTACCTTAAACCTAGAGGTAATAGGTTCCAAAACTGGAAGAAGGAGAATAAACTTCAAACGCACGTTACGAGAAATAGCCATGACACTAGGAATGCTCAAAGTAAAGATCGAAAGGGAACAAATCCATTGCTATGATTGTGGAAGGACTAATCATGATGCACGAGACTATTTTTGAAAAAAGACCAAGGAATATAAACCTATACCTAAGAAGCCACAAGGTCAACATGCTAGAAGATGGTGAACCTTCTATTAGGTCAGATTCTAGAACCTCCTTAGTAAATTACTTTAGTTATAATAGAGATTGGTGGTTAGACTCGAGAGCCAACATAAATATATATTTTGATTGTTCAAGGTGTAAATCTTACTAGAACTTAAGTGGAGGACGTGTAATCTTGGGAAAACTCATCCGAGAGTCCATGGAGTTGGAAGAATGAATGTGAAGATGATGTCTAGGAAAATGCTTGCTTTAGAAGATGTGAAGCATGTACTAGAAGTTAGAAGAAACTTAGTTAGTGGTTCATCTCTAGTTCAACAAGGCTATAACCTTGTAATAGAATCCAATAGGGTTTGTAATCACTAAGAATAATACTTTTATTGGAAAAAGTCATGTAATTGATAGATTGCTTAAGTTGAATATTACTGATGTTTCATTCAAAATACTTCTTTAGTGTTGAAAAATTGAAAGTTGTTGTCTTCGGCGTGAAAAATTAGGATACGTAAATTTTAGAAAAATAAAGAAATTGATGAATTTGAACTTGATTCCAAAATCTCAAGTGAATATAGATGATAACCGTGAAATCTGTGGTCAAGTCAAATAACCTAGGAAACCTTAAAAATCGGTATATAGGAGTACAAGCCTCTTAGAGCTCATTCTAAGTGATGTTTGTGATTCTTGCAGAACTCCTACTAGAGGAGGAAATAGGTACTTTGTAACTTTTGTAGATGATTACTCTAAATATTGTTATGTCTATCTTATCAAATCAAAAGATGAGATTTCTATTGGAGATATATAAAACAGATGTCTAGAATCAATTAGAGGGAAAGATTAAAAGATTTAGATCTCACACAGGAGGAGAGTATTCCTTGGATGAACTTCGGAAGTTTTGTGAAGATAATGGAATAGTTCATGAAGTTACTACTCAATATTCACCTCAATTAAATGGTGCATCTGCGAGAAAGAATAGGACCCTAATAGATATGATAAATTCTATGCTGATTAACTTCGGGGTCGTAGAAAACTTGTGAGGGGAAGCACTATTAGCATACTGTTAAATGTTAAATAGTCACTCTAAAAGAAAATGATAAAACACCATTTCAGTTATAGAAGAAAAGATCACCTAGGCTTGATTTCCTAAAAGTGTGGGGGTGCTTAGCAAAGGTAGCTATTCCTGAACCTAAAAGAGAAAAAAATATGTCTAAAACTGTTGATACTATTTTTATTGGATATACTTCGAATAGTACTGCGAATATTCGGTTGTGAATTCTGAAGTTAATAGAATAGTTAATAATACCATTATAGAAGCTCGTGTTGCAACTTATTTTGAGAATATTTTTCATTTTAAGACTAAAGTAACTAGTGAACATTCAAGTGATAAGGATCAACTCTCTAATAAAAATATCTATACTTTCCTCCAGTAGTGACTTTGAGGCACAAGAAATAATGAGAAGTAAAAGAATTAGGAACGTAAAGAATTTTGGTGATGAGTTTGTAACATTTTTTATAGAAGGGGGATCCGCAAACTTACCAAGATGCTATGACATCTATTGATGCACATTTTGAAAAAAGGCTATTAACGATGAATATCAATCTATTATTCAAAATAATACTTGGGTGTTAGCTAATCTACCCCTTGCTAGTAAACTAATAGGATGTAAGTGGATATTTAAGAAGAAGTCAAAGCCCTATCGTAGTATAGACAATTATAAAGCTATGCTAGTAGGTTAAGGTTTTACACAAAGAGAAGGCACTGATTACTTTGATACCTATTTCATTGTACAGGTATAACAAGATTAGGATCCTATTAGCTTTACCTTCTACTCACAACTTAGTTATACACCAAATGGATGTAAAGATCGCTTTCCTAAATGGAGATTTAGAAGAGGAAATTTATATGGAACAACCTGAAGGATTTAGAGTTAAAGGATTAGAACACAAAGTATGCAAGTTAGAAAAGTCTTTGTAAGGATTAAAATAAGCTCCAAAACAATGGCATGAAAAATTTGACGAAGTAATACTTAGTTGTGGTTTTAGTACTACCATGATAAGTGTGTTTGTATTTAAGGAAATTTTGGTGAACTTGTAATACTTTGTTTATATGTAGATGATATCTTGATCCTTGAGACAAGTTTAGATATAGTTAGCCATGTGAAAAGTTATTTATCAAGGAGATTTGATACGAAAGATTGAGGAGAAATTCACTTAATTTTTGGAATGAGATTGAGTAGAATTCAATAAAAGATATTGTTGGATCAGTCTATCATTTTGGAGGAAATATTAAAAGAGTTTGGATATTTTGATGTTAAAGTTGTGTCCAACCCATATGATTCTAGCATTCATTTGAAGAAGAACCTAGGAGAAACTATAACACAGTTGAAGAATTCTCAGATAATAGGATCTCTATTATATTTCAACAATAAAACTAGACCTGATATTGCTTATGCTGTTGGAAGACTTAGTAGGTATACTCAAAATGCAAGTCAAGATCACCGAAAAGCACTAGAAAAGGTTCTTAAGTATCTTAGAAAAAGAATACATTATTCTCTTTGCTAAAAGGGATTTGCTAATGTAGTTGAAGGGTACAGTGATGCGAATTGGATAATTGATAATTGAGAAACTAAATTTACTATCGATTACATATTTATGTTGGGAGAGGCTACTGTAACGTAGGAATCTAGGAAACACACTATTATCTCTTGAAGTACAATGGAGTATGAATTAATTGCACTGGATACAACTTGTATAAACGCAAAATGGGTAAGAGATTTATTATTAGATATTCTATTTATAATTAAAACTCTACCTATTKTATCTGTACACTATGATTGTGAAGCTGCTATTTGCTCTTATTAATCAATCATCTGTTAACAAAAAAGATGAACAAACATATTCAAGGTAGGAACAAATTTGTGAAAGCGTTGATCAAGAGAAATATTGTGGATCTGAACTTTATGAAGTCAGAGAAAAACTTGGCTGATAATTTGACTAAAGGTCTACCGAAGAAGGGTATATACAGGACTTCAAKGGGGATGGATGTAAGCCCACATGGGAGTCACATTCGGGAGTAACTCAACCTTTAAAATTGGAGACCCATGGAAAACATTCAGTGGGTAGGAATAACTTGTACTGCATGACTTATTRGTAGCACTAGAATTGAGAGATTGTATGTGATGCATCTCTTTTCCATCCCTAAGATGAGGTGTTATAGAGTGTGATATTAAGGAAGGGTAATGAGACCGAGATGATTTTTCTGCAGGGTATAGGTCACACGTAACCTTGGAGAACTCACCTAAGTGTGAGTTGCCATGAGGTTGTGGCTACAAGATTGGGTTTATCCCTAGAGACTCTCATGACAATCAAGATAAGACCACATTACTATTAATAGCGCTATCAGCTTTGGACTTACAAATTCAATCAATACTACATGTGTGACTAGTTAAAGTTTGGTCAAGAGACCTAATTCAAGGCTGAGTCCATTATGCTCCTCTCAAACTAAAACTTCTTGCACCAAGTATGGGGTTCAATACATCCATACCTATTACATAGTATA
Source organism: Rhazya stricta (assembly GCA_001752375.1). Classification (NCBI taxonomy): domain Eukaryota; kingdom Viridiplantae; phylum Streptophyta; class Magnoliopsida; order Gentianales; family Apocynaceae; genus Rhazya; species Rhazya stricta. Next base: position 4,044,123 of record MEJB01000029.1, on the reverse strand, counting down.
AAGTTGCCCAAAAATTTTCTTTGCAGTTTAAACCTTGTGCGGGCCTATTATAAAATGAAGTTTTTAAACTTCACAAAGTAACAATTATTRTTTTCATTTAGTATTGTCATTTTGTAAGTTCCATCTTGTATTCAAAATCTTATAACCCCTATTTTTACGTTAAAAACATATATGTAACTCCCTTCTTAAATTCATAGAATTTTATAGCCTCTAAGACATAAAACAAATAATTTGAAAACTTGTAACCTCTCATTTGATTTTGTAACTCCTAGAATACTTTACTGCTTTTGGAGGTTATGAAAACCACTCCTACCATAATAAAAGGGGAGATCATGAGAAGTGACACTTTTTGGCACACAACAAAAATCCTCCGCATTCTCTCTATATTTCTCAATGGATTTATTATTTAAAAAGGTAAGTTTAATATAAATATAAAAAAATTGCAACTATAAATTTAATTCACCATTTGTTAAAAAGATTGAATAAAATATTAAAATAAAATAATTTCCTCATCATTCATTCTACCCTCAAGGGTAAAAGTTTTTATAACATCTACATTGTCCATATATATAAAAAACCATTAGACTATAACCGTGTTTCTTCCTGAAATTGGAATGTCTTTTTATTTATCTTATTGACATTTCCTTTATACACAAAATAATTATTTGTTATCTCATATTTTAATTTTTCTTCTATTCAATAGACAAGGTCAAGGAATCCACATTTGACGATRCACTTTTGTGTTTGCAAAAAGGGTGTGCAAATAATCTTATAAATGAGAAAAGAGTCAAGATGAAATACATCAAATAATGACTCACACTATATACAATTAAATGGAAACTGAAAAATTATATCATTTCCAAATTTATAAACACTCCTATGTTACTATATCATGCCTAAGATATTTTATATTATCCATGGTATCATGCAAAAATATGGAAAACAAAATTTCAAGTAGAAATGAGAGAAAATCATAAGAACCAAGGAAATCACATTTACTTTATGAATCTGAGAACATCAATTATTGAATCAATTCAAAAGTATTTTCTCATAAGTAGGATTTGCTACGGTATAATTTATATTTTAATAAACTAATTAAGACAACAAGAGACACCATCGCATGAGGCTCTGTTGATGAAACAAAGATCCTAATCCAAGCATTTTTTTTTTCTACCTCTACAACGAATAAGACATTCCCTCTACAACAAAGGTATTATTTGTGCTATACCCTCAACGAAGATCACAACGAAGAAAACTTTATCCAAAACTCATAAACCAACAAATTAAGATGAATATTTAATCTTCTACAGTAAAGATTCAAAGCTACAAGAGCAGTAAAGATTCGTGTATTTACTATCTTCAACTATTGCATCATGAAGTTGGTAGCTCTTAATTCCAACAACATTAAATCTAGTGACAGAATCCAAATTGAAAAATCAAAGGAGTTGTCTGCATCTTCAAGAAACACTACTAACTACTTGGATGTAGAAGAGTACTTTTGAGGAAGAGATAAACTCGCCAATGCAAATAACAAGGAAGGTACGAACAACTCCGTTAATCTCAGTGGGTTCATGGATATTTGTTGGAGTTTTGTTTGTGTTAGCTTCTTTGTCTTTATATTATTAATTCTCATTGTGTGTATGGATGATATTTGGGTTGTACTTCAAGAATCAATATTTAAGCATGGTTGAAATTTGTGTTTCTTCGGCAAGCTTTCTGTTCAGATATGGATGAAAACATTGATGGATATGATGATGTTTGAGATTTGTAATTTGTATTGTGCTCTATTTTTTTTTCCTATTTCATGTTAATGAAAGATTTCATATTGTCTTTTCTTTTTCATAATTCTTACTTTTGTCAACTGAATGYAAAACATGCAAAACAGAGCATAGAAAATATAATCGATTATTCAAATTCGAAGAATTGATTGTTCATATGAACTTAATSAATTATCCATAGTGTACTAATCAACTATTCAAATTTACATAATCGAATACTGATTTGCTTATAATCGATTATCAACATCATAATAGATTCCAATGATTGATATTTTGTCATTTTTTGCATTTAATAACTTATTATGAAATTATCATTAAACTTGATAATTTTTAACACATCACATTTGTTCGTGTTAGCATTTGTTGGGGTTACTCTTTTTATGTTTGAAATATGAATTTTCCCTTCAAACCATCRGCAATATCATTCAGAGAGGAGGGACAACTGGAATCCTATTGCAAGGTAATAGTTAAATTGTGTAGTCCATATGGAAACGTTTTTTACTTATAAAGTTAGTTAATGCTTCATGACATGCAATGAATAAACGAATAGGATAAATAATTGCAACACGTTGAGGAAAGATTTATCAAGGACCTATTCCTTCAATCATATTCCTGCCAAAGCTACATGTAAATGGAAAAGAGAAGTATGTGTATTGTTTTATATGTATTCTGTTTAGTATCTCTTTGTGTATTATTTAGTTCAACCTTTACATTTTTGTTTGCTCTTTGCATTGTTATTTCGGGACATACAAAGTATTATCTGAAAAGCTAGATGGTCGAGCCTAGCTCTTCAAAAGGGCCAAAATAAGAAAGTTCTTGGAGAACTGCAGTTCAAAGTGCAACCATCAAGATTTGTGTTAACTACAAAAAAAAAAAAAAAAAAAATGAAAGGAGGTGGAGTGGTGGTAGATTTGTTGTCAAAAGTAAATGAAAATGCATTACCGATGATCTTGATGAAGAATGGGAGAAAAGATTCTCAATTAAGCAAGTAAAGCAAAAATTCACCAAGTTGAGGAACAAATATAAGGATACGTATTGGTTGATCTATGAGTAAGAACATGCAGAAATTGGATGGGGCGCATAATTACAAACCATTTAAGCTGATATGCATTAGTAGCAATGGATCAAGGTAAAGTCCAATGTAAACAATTTTGTTATTCTTATCTTATAAAACTTGAATTCTTGTGTTATCATATGGTTTTATTTGTGTACAACAACATATTACCTCGATTATTTCTTGTTTGCATGTATTTATTTGTAGGACAGACCGTCGACTAAGGGTTTAAAGAACCTTAGGCTGCCTAACTTTAACAACATGCCGTATTTGTTGATTCTAGTGTTCAGGGTGTTATGGCACTCTCCAATATTGTTCGAACACCATATTTCGATGAAGAGGTGGATGTGGAGCAAGAACGTCTTTCAGTTGTCATTATATAAATTTGTCAAATCTGGATGTCATTGAAGGTGATGATGATGATGATAATGAGGTGGATAATTGATGCAAGTCTTTAAGCAAAAAGCACCATGCCTACTGCATCTTTAATTCAAAGTAAAAAGGAAGAAGAATGCCACTGACTCTAATTGTTCAATTGATGCACAAGTTAAGACTCTTTGAGGCTTTAGAAGATCACTTGAGCATGAAGAATATATTGATGATAGAGGTTGAGGATGAGTTAGAATCATCAAGCGAAAGTTTGCACCAAGTATAACCAATATCATGAATATGCTTAAGGAAGATTTTCCTCATCTTGATCCACGTGTTTAATTGAAGCTTCCTAGTAATTAAATCTAGGATCCAAGCTGGCATGAGATGTTCATGACTGCACCTTATGAAGTTCTCAGGGCTTTCATTGAAAAAGCCATTGCTTGAAAATCCCGAATTAGTTGTTATTGTCTTATTATGTCATTTAGACATGTTTATTTTTTACTATTGATGAGTATTTGAATTTGTGGTGATGTGGACTACTAAGCACTTTGAAGTATGGATGGTGAGTTAGTTGGACATGTTAATTATTTTTGTTTGTGTACTCCAAACATTTGTGAAATGTGTTATGAGATGTGTCATCAATTAATGTTGTTGAGTGCTAATTTGTSATCATGTTGTGAATTAAATTTGTGTTATGGAATTGATAGTTTGAACATTTGAATAGGCTACACCTGTTTTTATTTTTATTTTGTATCTGTGGTTGGTCATTTAATTCGTAAGAGCTTTTTAATATTTAATCATTTGAAAATCAACCGAGTAGCATCAACATGGCCAAAAGTTTGAAAGCCAAAAAGATTTTAAAGGATGTATCAGAGGCTATGATTCAATTTTAGATGATGTTTTCTTCTTTGGAGCACACAAGTCATGGTGCAAGAGGCAAACAAGATATCATTAATTCCTCAAAAACAGCTCTTCAAGACTTCTAGATGGTCTGAATGTGATTAGATGACAAATTTTCTGGAAGAAAATCTCTATGGCAAAATCCAAAACCTAGGTATGAGGGCTGGAATATTTAATGATTCCTTCATTGACTGAATAAGGAATTTTGGGTTGACAAAAAAGCAACAACAAAGAGTTGATATACAAACGAGTTTGGCAATTTTTTAAATTGTGTAACAAGCCTAAACCATCATACTGATCTATCAGAACAATTTCAAAAATTCAAGGAGACTTGTTCACAATACATGAAAAGTATTTGTTTGGATGCTTGTTAAACTTGCTCTCTAATACAATTTGTATAACTTGACTAGTGTGCATCCAAGGATTTGGGGTGATATCCATTATATATATTTCGTGGTTCAAGGTACAAATGTTGGGTTATTTTATRAAGAACTCGATATATGGATTTAAAAATTAATAACAATTATATCTGAATTTCTATTCTAATTTGGATGATTTAAAAGATCTGCTAAAGTTTAGTGCAATAGGACATCTTTTTTATGGTATGGGCTTCGCAATGTATAATACTTAATTGGAAACCAAACATGATTATGATTAGTGGGAGTCTGATTTAGCTACTTATATAAAAAACATTGCGCTTCGGACAAGGTTAATTGCAGAACTTTCCTTCTTCCTTGTTCCCTATCTTGAAAAAGAGCCACTATGAAGACTAATTAATTGTTGGAAGACCTTGCCCATCTGCGAACCACTTTAATGGATTTAGGTCTGCTTTTTTCATTTTTTGTAGTGTAATCTTGATAATTTTAACAGTAGTTTTGATAAAAATATAAGATTATGGTTTTACCCTCACCATGCTTAGGAGATTTGTCGTAGGAAATTTCACCGTGACATCCATTCTTAATTAGATTATGCATGGTTGATGGTTATTTATGATTATGCATTGTAGATTGTGTATATATTTATTTTGTATTACACTTGATTATGGATTCAATTGTTCGGGCATGTCTAATCTAAATTAAAGAAAGAAAAATTTCAATTTAATGTTTCTTTTGAGATATTTTTTTCTTTTTGCATAAGAGATAAATTAGATTAACTCATTAATGTTATGATGACACCCGTTGAGCCATGTTGCTATTCAGGGAAGAAACTAATTTTATGTCTTTTATCTTAAAACAATAGGTTGAAACGCAATATTGCCAAAGTAACATCTTTTGCATTGATTCATTTATCTTAAAGTAGTAAGATGTGTGTGGTAATTTTTTATGTGATTAATGATAGGCCAAAACGAAGATCATTGAAAGGGTAAATAGCAATGACACTCGAGGAATGATGTGTGATAATTATAAAATTTTCATGTAGACAGCATAACGGCTTGAATGAAGGATGTTTTACYAGATTTATTATCAACCTTGGATTTTCACATGGAGAGTACCACTTACAAGTTAATTTTTTTTGTCCAAAGACGAAACATCAATGTTGTGCTAGGTATCTTCTCAAATGGGACAACCATTTTGGTTATATGAAAGTTTATATCTTTGATTTATTTTTATTTACTTTTGTTATATGAATTTCATTTGTGAGTTTATATTTCTTTTACTTAGTTGTTAATGCTGCTGCCAATGTTACTACCAATGTTAATTCCCTTCCCGTGCTTAAGGACAAAAACTTTWTGAGCTTGAGAAAGAACGTTTTGTTAGTTCTCAACTTTGCATTAAGAATTGAACTACCCACTCCTTTTATAAATAGTTCAACTGAGGATAAATTGAACTATGAGAAGCGGAATCGTTCTAATGCCTTAGTCCGATGATGATGAAATACAATTTTTCAGAAACCTTTTAAGGTGGTATTTTTGATGATTCAACTACTAAGGATTTCATTTCTACTAAGGATAAAAGCGTTGCACAGTACTTTGATCTTATATCTATATATATATAGGGATTTTACAGAGTTAAATTGATAAAAAGATGAATATAAATATTTTTTATGGTGCAAAGATTCCATAACTCCGCTATGTTGATCTTGTAGGGAATAAATTATTGAGTTTAGAGATTAATATGTAAATATGAGTCCCGAAAGGTTTTGGAAACAAGATTGGAGAAAACTCGTGCTCAAATAGGCCCCCGTTTGAGTCAAATAGGYGCCTTTTACAAGAACAAATTTCCAAAAATTGCAACGGGATGAAAATTGGTACAGCATTAGAGCTCAAAAATAAGTGTAGCATTAGAGCTCAAACTGGCATAGGTCGAGCTCAAGCAGGCTGCAGTTCAGTGCCGAGCTCGGATAGGTGCCGATTCAAGGGGATTTTAGGTTGTCTTGATGTTTTTTTTAATTGTTTTGAGAGTTTTCAAGCTACAAATATGCAAGTTTTGACTAGAATTGAGAGATTTAGTCTACGAAACTTTGAAAAACCCATTATAAAATTTAGAAGGAGTATTTTGAAAGGAAAAGAAGATCGAACGGTTGAAGATTGATCGAGCTTATTATCTTTCGTGATGTTTTTCTATCTCGATCTTCAATTTGTATTTGATTTTATTTGAATCATTAGGAACTAAATCTTTTATTCTAAGACAATGATGTAACCTTTTCGAATGTTATGTTATTGAATTTTGCATTTTTTATGTTTGGTATATCTATATTTATTGAAACATTGTTATTGTTCTTAATATTTAATTGTATGATTGGTCATCTTACAATTGTTTCAAATATTGATTAAGATGATTAGAGATTAGGTTAAATAACAAGTGTCATGAACTAAATGTGAAATAGAAATATATTACATAGTTTATGCAATAATTGAGAACCATTCCTTTAATGCGTTTTTCTAGGTTAAATTAAGTATATAGATATAACTTAATTACTTAGAGAAATAAGTTGTTATATCTTGATAAAGTATATTCGATGAGTTTGGTTGGTCAACACTTGATATATTAATTTGGAAGCCTCATTTAGATAACATAGTAGAAGAATAGATGAACTCATGTGTCTTAGACTTCTTAACCATTGATTTTCCTTTTATATCATTTTGTGTGAGTAATTAGGATTTCTTAGTTAGTAAAGTCTAACATAAATTAATCGATTGGCTAGATAAAGTTTAGGACTATAAATGGATGGTAATAAGGATTTAATTCTCTGTGAGATCGATATATTTTATATTACACGATACAATCTAGTACACTTATTAGTATTTCCTGTATCAAGTTTTTGACCTCATTGCTTGGGAATTAACATCTTGATATCATTTTTTCATAGTTTTTACTTTAATTTATGTATTTTATTTTGCCTCATTTTTTTTTCTTTTTCTTTTTCAACTTTAGGTTCTTCTAGTGTACGTCTCGTTATCGTCCTACTAAATTATGACAATACAATCCTGAAATCAATAAAACTTGTAGGAAAAACACCAAGGAGACAAAAACAAGARAAAAGAAAGAAGTTCGTGAGATGGAACAAGTTCCTCCTCTTAATGCACSTCTTAGTGATGAACAAAATGGCAACAAAGGAGGCAACAGCTAGAATATTGTTTCAGCAGGGCACGACRTTCCAACCTTGAAGTCACTATGAGATTATGCTATTTTATCATTGAATGGGGTTGAATCGTAGTATTCAAAGACCAATAGTGGTAGCTAATACTTTTGTAAATCAAGCTCACCATTATCCAGATGATTCAAAATTCTGTGCAATTTGGTGGATCAGATAGTGAAAACCCCAATACTCACATCCAAACTTCTTGAAGATTCTTGATACCTTCAAGTACAATGGAGTTAGTGCAGATACTATCTGACTAAGGCTTTTTCTTTCTCTCTAAGGGATAGAGTCAAAGACTAGTAAAATTCTCTGCCATAAAAGAGTATCATTACATGGAATCGATTGGCTACCAAGTTTATGAGTAAATATTTTCTCCTGAAAGGACTTTGAGGCTAAGGAGTGAAATCTCTACCTTTTTACTATTTGAAAGTAAGTCACGTTACGAGGGTTGTGTGAGATTCAAGGATTTAATTCGCAAATATCCACATCATGGCCTATAAGAATGGATAGTAGTTCATACTTTTTATAATGGTGCGACCCCTACTATTCAGACTATGTTGGATGCAACCACATGAGGAAGCTTGTTTTCTAAGGATAAAATAAGCCATATGAGATTATTGATAGCATGACCACCAATAATTATTAGTCATAAGCTAGATAGCAACCAAAGAGGGTTGYAGGGGTATTGAAATTAGATGCTATTTCTCAATTATTTGCCTAGATGGTGASCCTAACTAAGCAGGTAGCTAGCTTGAATTCTCATGGAGTCTTATGCACTAGTTGGAAGAGGTTATGCTAATGTTGATTACCTAGCCTTTGGAAAAATTGATCAATTCTTGGAGTAAGCTCATTATCAACAACAATAAATCCAACTTCAACTATTTTTGAATACTTACAATCCCGATTTGAGAATCATCCAAACTTTTCACGGAGAGACATTCWAGAAGGGGAGATAAATTCATCTTTGGGATATCAAAATCCACCTCCCACTCAAGAAAGATCATTTAAATTGGAGGATCTTATGGCCAAATTCATAGAAAGTATTGAGTAAAGATTTCRAAGTCGAGAGACTTCAATAAAGAATTAAGAAGCTTCCATCTGAAATTTAGAGATGCAAGCGGGGCAAATTGAAAATCTTTTCCCAATTACCCCTAAGTACCTCGCCAAGTACAACTGTGAAGAATCCTAGAAAACAAGTGAAAGCACTAACCTTAAGAAGTGGAAAGGAGCTCCAAGAAGTGCTAGAAAAGGAGAAAATTGAAAAGGAATTTGATAGTAGAGTTGTCAATGGGGATGATGAGAAAATGTCCAAAGAGGTGGACTATAAACTTCATTTTTCTCCTAAACTATATTTTCCTCTCATTTCGTATTCCCAAAAGGTTTAAATAGCAATTTGGATGAGCAATTTTCTAAATTATTGAATATGTCTAAGAAGTTGCATAGTAACATTTCTTTTGCAGATGCATTGGAGCAAATGTCTAGCTATTCGACCYTTTTTAAGGACATCTTATCGCACAAAAGGAAAGTTTAGGAACATGAGACTATTATGCTCACTGAGGCGTGTATAACGATTTTGCAACAAAAGCTTCCACAAAAGCCCAAGGATCAAGGGAGTTTTACTGTTCCTTGCAACATTGGTCATATACAATTTGATAAAAGCTTTATGTGATTTAAGGGCTAGTATAAATTTGATGCCATTTTTATCTTTAAAACGCTAGGGATTGGGAAAGTGAAACCAACAACAATTTTATTACAACTTGCTGATAGGTCTTTAATTTATCCTAAAAGAATATTTGAAAATATATTGGTAAAAGTGGATAAATTTATATTTCTTGTTGATTTTTTTATTTTCGACATGAAAGATGATATATAAGTGCCTTTGATTTTAGGTAGACCATTTTTAGCCATGGGTAGAAATTAATTGATGTGCAACAAGGTAAAGTGATATTAGGGGTAGACAATGAACAAGTAATTTTTGATGCTTTTAAAATTATGAAATATTCTAATCCAATTGATTTTTGTTCATTATGAATACTATTGACACATCATTATAAGGTACTTGWTAGGAAAAAGTATCTAAATACCCATTTGCAAGTTGTCTGAGTATTGCAGATTTTCAAGCTAAGATGAGTTGAGAAATTTGATATGGGCCCACCAAATCGAAAACAAAGAAAAATATGGAGAAAAAAGGTACCAAAGGATACATCTCAACTAAAGAAACCTCCTTGAGCAATTTAACAAATATCCAACTAAAGATAATACAAAAGTGCTTTTTGGGAGGCAAACCAAGCCTCAACACGAAAATCAGGGAAGCATTTTCTTCTTGTACTCTTTATGTTCCATTACTTAACATTAAGGATAATGTTGAGATTAAGTGTGGGGGAGTTTATTGTTTTTATTTGCTTTAGATTGTTGTTTTCTAGTTTTTTTTTTTTCAATTTTTCATGGTCTTTGTGGYGTCTCCGTCATCCCCTAAGTACTATGGGACTGAACGAGTCACCATCTGCCTCTTGCCAGTCAGTACTATTCCTCAGAACRATCAAAATCCATAATAAAGCAGCGAAAAACATAACTTGTTAAGAACATAGCAATAAAAGTACTATAGTCTATAGGTATAATTACAAAAGCATCTCCAGATGCAAACTCCTAAGAGTAGTAGTGTTGATCTAGCACTTAATAATATGGTCCCTAACACTCGATGCCTCAAAATTTGCATCTRTTACTAAAAATAGAGAAAAACTATGAGCGCTAGCTCAATGAGTTCTATTTGTATGTGCAGAGTAATTTTAGAAAACATAAATTTATGGTTTTGTAAGAAATCATTTTGAAAAACCTTTGGTAGGGCAAGGTATTTGGAAAGAGTAGCGATAGAAAAAGTTTTGAAAATGAAACACACAATCAATAATAATAACTGCAAAGTAAAACTTTGTAGGGTTTGTAAATACCGACCTTGTACCTCCAGGCTACAAACAAGCTTATCGCACTGATATCATTATAAGTGGTACCCCCTAGCTAGGGTCTAAATAAAGGGAGTGTCATTCGTCCCCAAGTTAAACCTCCTAACCCAGGATACGACTGTCCCTATCCGGTTCTGGTACTGAATGACGTGACTATCTGCCCAATGCATTYCCGATTCRTCTCTTGCCACCAACCTAAGGATGGACTCACTCTGATACTATTTCGGACTAGCTCAAAAGGTTCTTGTACTGGGGACCAGCCAAACACAGTACTCTGCCCCCCGGACTAGTTAGTCAGAGCTTATCCTTGAGTACTCCATACAATTAAGCAATCAAAAGGTGACCTAATAAGTTTTCGAAAACAGATAATAGTTTTAAAAAATAAATAGAGATCACGAGTTTTGAAAAACATTTTCCTTGAACCATTTTAAGGAAGCTTTTGAAAACATATTTTCCTAAATTTTTGAATATCGAGATATTTTTGAAAAATGATAGTTTTAAAAAATATTTCTTAGAAAATATTTTGAAATGAATTTTGATAACACTTTTGAGGTGAAAAATCATTTTCAAACGTATGGGAGTGAAAAATCATTTGAGAGTACGCTTGTAAGAAATCAAGCTATGTTGTTATAGTTTTGAAAAATCAAAATAAAAATCATTTTTATCTAGAGTACGCGAAAAAGAATTACACATTTAAAGAGTTTGAAAAATTGGAGGAACTCACGTATGTATCTGGTTACTCAATATATCTACTGTCTGCCGCTTCCTAAGAATAATGCACAAGACATGTCCTTAGTGATAATCTTAATAAACACACTCAAATCATAACTTAAATATCCAATACAATATCTCAGGATTATTGTTTCTATGAGTAAAAATCATTTTATGAAAGTAAATATTTTTTGAGATGTGATTAAAGGTTATATATACTGCTGTATATATATATATATATATATATATAGTGTGTGTGTGTGTATGCGTGTGTGCAGGATAAATAAAAATATCGAAAGCCAAAATTTAAAGGTTAGAAGAATTAGGTTTTGGAGGTGATAGGGTTTGGAAATTGGTTTTTGGACAAGTTGTGGTTTCGAATAAATTTAGTGTCAAAATCCTCCTAACATGCTAAGTTATAATTCCTTGAAAAAATAAGAACTTATAATGACTCGAATAAATATAAGAAATAATGATAAACTCAAAATTTATGATCAATCGGTCATATTGACCACTCTTCAAATAACTTGAGTTTTACTTGTGCAAATACATTCAAAAGTGAACTAAAATCGTCATAGAATTCATGGCTTTCGGACAGTGTACGACAATCAAAATTCCATTCCGACTACTATGACACAAAATAGTGGAAAATTTCTGGTTCGTCCAGAAGAAAACCTAATGTCATTACTTATGTATTCTAAAGCTTAAACACGCAATAATCAGCTCAATTATAATATAAAAACTCTACAAGTATTATATGATAATATCATGATCAAAATTGTAGAAATGATAATTTAAAGCCCATGCAAAAACTCATGCAAAATTATAGCCGCAACACCTGCTCCACGCACATGCATACTCACGCTACGGGGCCAAACTTAGACTCGCAAAGCTATATGAATACTATAGCTCACCTGCAAATTTTAACACTGGATAATGACTAATAATAGGATCATATGGGTGTGATCAAGTGGATGAAGAAGGGGATTTAGTGAGGCGAATGGGACGGCTGAACTTTTGGTTAAAGAGAAGGGTAGTCGGTTCTCTGGGAATGGAAGAGTAGGCTGAACTTTATGCTTATTATGGTGAGGGTTTGATCAGTTTTCTTCATGGATGCCTCTATTTATAGAGTGAATTGGTCTTTGAAGTGCAATGGGGTAAAAAATCGGTAGTTTGAAGGAAGAAACTAGTGGGTTTGCAAGATGGAGTTTGGAAGACAAAGACATGTACATAATGCTAGGTGTCCAATTCCAATGGTTGCTCACTTCCTCACTTGATGACACACCATGCTAGATGGAAAATTCTTGGCTGGTCAAGCTTTATAAACGGACAGCACACACTAATGCAAGGCTCTAAACATTTTCTTGCAAGGAACTCAAAAAACCAACACACACACACATGCTATGGCTAGGATTGTTTTCTTGGCCAAAGCTCATCCATCTTGACACATACACACACACGCTCATCCATCTAAATTTCGTGACAAATGGAAAACATGAAATGGGAAGRTGAAGGGCTGGGATTTTATGAAAAGAAAATGATCAAACACTGGAGGCTTAAGAAGAAAAATAAACCGGTAAGGTATTATCTTGGCCAAAAATTCACCTAAAATGACACATATGCATACACTAATCCTTCCTAACTTAATGCCACATACAAGTCATGCATTTGAGAACGGTCAAGGATGTATAGAAGTCAATTGACTACGGTGTATAGAAGAAAGGTGATCAATTCGGTTTAGAAAAAATAGAAATAAGACTAATGTATATATAGTAACTATTATATATTAGGAATAATATAGTTTTTGAAAATAGTTTTAMGAAAAAATCAATAAAATAAAGTTTAAAACTATGATCAAAGCCAAAAATTTTTAAAGATATTTTTGAAAATTCAATTAAGTCGAGATTATATTACGGATTTATTCTAATCCTCAATAATCCTATCCAAATTCTAATTCTATAAATATCCTAATTCTAAATATTCCAAGGCTTAAACTAAATTTACGTGCGATATTATTGCCAAAATCTATTTCTGTTGCCTCCAAAAGTTCGCGTCATCACAATCTCAGTATTTGTTTGTCTTATCCATACTTGATCTAGATGATTCATATATTAGAACTATGATGCATATTATGGAGTTTTTAGGTAACAAGCTATTGATGTCCATCTTTGCATGATTTACACACTTTTTAGCATACATTGCCACATTCTTATATTAGGGAAGTTGCTTTGCTTAATTCTTGGATTATGGGGGTTAGATAAAAAGAATTTGACATCTAGAACTTACTTCAATACTTGTAAACGTGAAATATTTAGGTATTGAAAATTGATCAAAAGATGATGGTAATAGGCCTTCTTTGAAACATTTGAACCTTTCATGCTTACCAGACTAAATGTTTGAACTGTATTTCCCATTTTGAGCCCCTTATGATTCAACTTGTGACTATTTGAATAAGCCAAAAAAATGACTATATTTTGATGAGATCTAGCTTTTGTTTAAAATTTTGTGGATATGGTGAAATACATGGAATATATTGATAATGTTGGTGAATGTGAAAAACTATAAAATCAAACATAAAATGTATTCACAAGAAAAGGAAAAAAAAAAGAAGCAGAAAGAAAATTTTGATTATTGTGAGATGGAGCATAAAACGCACTCACATGTGAAAAAAGAAAACAGTATATTCATATGCCTTGTCAGTTGGGATGACGGAAAATAAAAATATTTAGAAAAAGAGACGAAAAAAGTGTTGAATGAAAGAGTTAGCAAAAGGGAGTTTTTTTTTTTTTAATGTTTATCATAATTTATACCCTCGTTTGCTCAAACTCTCCCTTTGTTTTGATATATCTTTGACCTTTCTTTTGATCCCAAATTCCTTGACCTAACATACAAGTTGAAAAGTCCTACCTAATCTTGGTTGATTTGCATTATTTTGATTAGTGGAGAGTTGTATGAAGAGTAAGCCAATGGGATGATCGAGTTATTTTATATATATATACATATTTTTCTTTTTGCTTCTCATGATATCTAAAGAGGCTTTGACACATGATCTCTGCATGCTTTGATAGATGTTGATATGTGAGTTACTTGTAGCTCTATGATGTGTTGATTGGATTATCATACATCAATTTTGATAATTATTAGGGTGTTGTGGATAGTCGTCTTTGTTTTGTTTTTATGTCATGTCATTTGGTTTTCTTATTTTTATGTGTTCCTTAGGGACAAAAGAAGAGCCTAAGTGTGAGGGAGTTTGATACATTGATCTTATTTCTATATATACTAAGATTTTGTAGAGTTAAGATAAAAAGGTGAATATAAATGTTGTTTATGGTGCAAATATGTCATAACTCTTCCCATGTTGATCTTCTAGGAAAAAATATTGTGTTTGGGGACCAATATGCAAATATAAGTCAGGAAATCTGTTGAAAACAAAGCTGGAGAGAAATCGTGCTAAAAAGTCCCCTGTTTGAGTCAAATAGATGCACGTTTGACAAAYATGCGCATGTTATGAGATCAAATTTTCAAAATTTGCAACTAGGGGTAAATTGGCACAATTTTGGAGCTCAAATCGGCGTTAGTTTAKTCCTGAGCTCAGACAAGTACTTGTTTAAGGGGATTTTAGACTGTTCTTGATTTTTTTTTTTTGTCAGTTTTAAGTGTTTTCAAGCTATAAATACATGAGTTTTTGCTAGAATTGAGAGAGTCAGTCTACGTAACTTTTGGAAAACACATTGAAATATTTTGAAGGAGCATTTTGAAAGGAAAAAAAGATCGATGGATTGAAGATTAATCAAACTTATTATATTTCATRATGTTTTTCTATCTCGACCTTCAATTTTTATTTTCTTTTATTCGAATCATTATGAACTAAGTTTTTGTTCCAAGACCATGATGTAACATTTTCGRATGTCATGTTATTGAATTAGGGATTCCTATTTTTGGTATATCTACATTTGGTGAAGTCTTGTTATTATTCTTAATGTCGATTGTATGACTGACCATTTTTCAATTGTTTCAAATATTGCTTAAGGCAATTTGAGATAACACTTTTACAATTAGGTTAAATAACAAGTTCCATGAACTACATGTGAAATAGAGATATATTTGCATGATTTGTGCAATCATTGAGAACCATTCATTTAATATGTTCTTTTAATGTTAAATTAAGCATAGAGATATAGCTTAATTACTTAGAAAAATAGGTAGTTTATATCTTTGGAAAGTATATTCCATATTCATGGGTTTGGTTAGTCCATGCTTGATATACTGATTTGGAAATGTTAGTTAGATAACATAGTTGAAGAATAGGTGAATTCATGTGTCCTAGACTTCTTGTCCACTGATTTTCCTTCTATATTATTTTGTGTGATCATCTAGGGCCAATCAGMATTTCTTAATTAGTTAAGTCTCACCTAAATTAATCGATTGGTTAGATAATATTTAGCACTATAAGTGGATGGTAGTCAAAATTTAATTCTTTGTAACATTGTTATCTTTTATATTACRTGATACAACCCAGTACATTTGTTAGGATTTCTTATATCATTGTAAAACGTGTAAAGGCTGAGACAAGTAAGCTTTTAGCTAATCTTATCCYGATGAGGTATGAAGGGCAATGAAACATTAGAAAGTAAATCATGAAAAGGTCTACTATCGCTTCGAAACTAAACGCACTAAAGTTAGAGCTATCTAATGATATGCTTGTTCATTTAGCTTTGATTTCTTTTCATGTACAATTCAGCCAGTTTAAGGGGATTATAACACTCAAAAGGATAAATAGAGTCCTAGCGACAACATAACACACRTGTCCAAGAGGAATATATAACTTCACTAGAACAAATTAAGAGTGCTCACTTAAGACAGCAAACAAAAAAGGAATAAAGATAATGAAGTTTTAGTGCATATTACATTACCGAATCTAATATCCAAAATCAAACGTATAAACTGAATCAATAGTAAATTTTCCAGTGTTCATAAATTCAGCCATTGACTTCAGATTCGGACTTCAGTTTTATCAAATGTGGCTTAAGAATTGAACTACCCAGTCCTCTTACATAAAATAGTTTTTCTAAGGATAAATTGAACTATGAGAAGTGGAATCGTTCAAATTGCCTTAATCTAATAATGCCTTAATCTAATAATGATGACATTCAGTATTCCAGAAAGCTTTAGGAGCTGTATGTTTGATGAATTAATTGTTAAGAATTTCCTTTCCACTATGGATAGAAGCTCTGCAGAAAGTGTTAAAGCAGAGATAAGTAAGCTTTTACCGAATCTTATCCAAATAAGGTATAAAAGGAAATGAAACATTAGGGAGTACATCATGATGAGGTCTACTATTGCTTTCAAACTAAGCTCATTAAAGTTAGAGCTATCTGAGAATATGCTTATTCATTTAGTTTTGAACTTTCTTATTGCACAATTCAGTAATTTTAAGGTGAGTTACAAGACTCAAAAGGATAAATGAAGTCTTCATTACTCATATCACATGTGTGCATTGGGAAGATAGAATTAAGCAAGAACAGACTGAGAGTTCTCATTTAAGGCAACAAGMAAAAAATGAACAAAAATAATGAAGCTACAGTTGGCAATTTGCAGCCTAAGAAACAACAAAAGAATATGGATAAGGAATCTACCTGTTTCTTTTGCGAGAAATATGGTTATATTACGAAGAATTATCTCAAATATGCTGCTTTGCGTATAAATAAGGATACGATTTTCACTTTAATTTATTCTAAAGTTAATGTAACTCATGTATCACTGAATACTTAGTGGGGAGATTCTGGTGGCTTTACTATTGTTAGTGTGTGTCTATGTCGGATTACTTATGAAACCAGGGGCCAGTTGATGTYGAAAGATTCATCTATGTAGGTGATGGCAAGATAATTGCAGTGGAGGCTATAGTGACTTTTAAATTGATTTTAAAAACTGGTCATTTTTGGATTTAAAAAAAGACTTTATTCTACCATCATTTAGATGGATTTGATTTTCGTTTCAACTTTGGACAAATTTCATTTTTCTTGTTCATTTAAAAATAATAAATTTAGACGTTTGCTTGATTCAAATATTGTTGTGACTGGTTCTTTAATTGATAATTTATATATGTTCGATGCATTATTCTCGTTTGATGAAACATTGCATATTAGTGAATGTGATACAAATGGTAAAAACAAATTATGAGTCATAAATTTTATGGTACGAGCTTTTTGGATATATTCTTTAAATAGAGAATTGAGACACTTGTGTTTGATGGAATTCTAGATTCCCTTAATTTAACAGAATTCAAAGAATGTGTTGAGTGCATTAAAGGGAAATAGACAAACATAAAGAAATTGAGGATCGAAAGGAAATCTAGTGTCTTAGAGTTGATACATAATGATATATGTGGCTTAGTCCCCATAGCTTCTTGGGATGGCCAATAGTATTTTTTCACCTTTATATATGATTATTCATGTTTCAAATACATTAACTTAATTGATGAGAAGTTACAATCTCTAGACGTTTTTAAGGCATTCAAAGATGAAGTTGATAATCAACTAAATTTGTCGAATTTGATCATGTTGGTAAATACTACAGTCGGTATGATGGATCAAGTGAGCAATGTCTAGGGTCTGATTCAAGTAGAACACTCAAGAACATGATGAGAAGTATGATTAGTTATTCTTCTTTACCCAAACCTCTTCGGGGTGAGGCACTTAAGACTGCATCTTGTATATTAAACAGGGTACCCAGTAAAATGGTAACTAAAACCCCTTATGCATTATGGGCAGGAAAGAAGTCTAGCATCAAGCACTTACATATTTGTGGTTGTCTAGCTGAGGCAAGGCATTATAGGTCGAATGAAAGAAAGTTGGATTGAAAAATAACTAGTTGCTATTTTGTTGGGTATGCTGAACGATTGAACAGTTTTAAGTTTTATGATCCCTCACTAAATCCTTTTTTAAGTCGAGAAAGGTGAGGTTTCTTGAGAATGTTAAGTTTAAGGGGGAAGATAAGGTTATGGATGTTGTCTTGGAGGAGGAATCTATTCCTATTCCAAATATTTTTATTGACAATGATCAGCCTACTAATAGTGTTCTATCAACAATTCATGACAACAATGAGGATCTCCCTATGGATCTCCCCACTCCAAATCAAATTCATCAATCCCAAGAAAGAATGCCACTTAGGCAATCCATTATAGGAAAAAAGTGCAATTTCAAGTGATTATATTGTATTTATTCAAGAGCATGAGTTCGACATAGGAAAAATGGAGTATAATCCATAAACTTCCAACAAGTCAAACAATGCTAATTGTCAAAAGTGGATCAATGCCATAAACAACGAGATGAAATTCATGAACGACAATGACATTTGGGATCTTGTAAAATTACTTGAAGGAAAGAAACCATTGATTGCAAATGGATATTTAAAACCACAATGAATTCTAAAGGCAATGATCAGAAATATAAAGTGCGTCTAGTTGCGAAGAGTTTCACTAAAAAGGAAGGCATTGACTATAAAGAGAATTTTTCTCTTCTATGAAAGAATTTTTTAAAACAATAATGACACTTGTGGGCCATTTCGATCTATAGCTACATCAGCTAGATTTTAAGACGACTATTGTCAATGGGCGAGCTTGAGGAAACTATATATATGGTTTAACTAGAAAACTTTATAACAAGTCATTCAAATTCTATGAGTTGCAAACTTAGGAAATCCATTTATGGTCTCAAGCAAGCTKCTCGTTAGTGGTACCACAAATTTCATCGAATCATTATCTCATACTATTTTGAGGCTAACATTGTTGCGRTGGTGTTCACAAGTTCAGTGGGAGTAAATCTATCTTCTTGGTGCTCTATGTCGATGTCATAATATTKGGTAGCAACGATATARGCTTATTGCACCAAAAAAAAAAAAAAGATTTCTAACTAAGCATTTTGAAATTAAAGATCTTGGTGTTGCCTCTTTTGGATTTGGAATTAAGATACATTGATATCGCTCTCGAGGTATCCTTTGGTTATTACAAAAGAACTATAGAGATAATGCATTTGCTAAAGGAAATAAGTTCAATATTATATAATGCCCTAAGAATGTAATGGAAAGAAATAAGATGCAAAAGATTCCTTATGTATCGGCTGTAGGAAGTTTCATGTAYGCTTTAGTATGTACACATCCGAATTGGTGTACATAATAGGAATGTTGGGCAAATATTTGAGCGATCTGGCATGGATCATTGGAAAGTAGCCAAACAGGTCATGGGTACTTAAAGATAACAAAAGATTATATGCTTACCTATCAAAAGTCAAATAATCTGGAGATCATTATGTACTCTGACTCTRATCTTTCGAGTTGCCAAGATATTGGAAGATCCACTYTGGCATGTCTTTATATTGTCTAAATATGCAATTTTATGGAGGAGATGTTAAGTAATCTCTTATAGCCCCTTGTACTATGAAAGTAGAGTTCATAACCTATTGAGGCAACTAATCATGGCATATGGATGCGAAATTTTATCACATGGCTGCTAGTAGGTTGATGGTATTTAAAGAGCACTTAAGTTACACTATGAGAATCTTGCAGCAGATATGTATTCTAGCAGCAACAAAAGCTCGTCGAAGTCAAACCATATAGACATTAAGTTTCTAGTTGTTAAAGAAAGGGTTCAGAGAAGTATAGTGTTAATTGAACATATAGGTTTAACTTTATGATAGCAAACTCACTTACCAAAGGTAACTCCAAATGCCTTTTAGGAGCATATTGCTCAAATGGGTGTTATTTTATTTGATGYTATGCAATTTTAATGAGAGTCTGTAATTTATTTTTAGTTATTTTATATGACACAATATTTAGTTTTCTTCAAACAAAGTTGATGATTTTATTTTACTTTATTACTTTGAAGTTGTTGCTTTCAACTATGGTTCGACATAAGGTTGAAAGGCTAAGGTTTGATCTAAAAAAGTTAGGACTGGTGGAAATAGACACGATGAGGTCYAATTATATGTAATTTCCAGCTAAACATCAATACTTTATCTATGTCATTGAGTATGTTAGTTTGGTGATCATTAATCTGTCCCATTGTGATCAAGTGTAATGAAGGCCRATTTGGTACCATGCTAATATATGAGATGGGCTAGATTGCTTTGTAAGATGTTCTGAAAGAATAGACAGTGATTTTATGTGCCCATTTGGTTATCAAACGTAATTGTATTCAGAATTTGTAGCCCAAGTAAGAGATTGTTGGGTTATTTTATAAATAACTCGATGTTGACTTATTTTAATAACAATTATATATGACTTTCTATTCTACTTGGATTGATTTAAGTGATCCACTAAATATAGTCCAATAAGACATATTATTTATGGTGTGAATTCTGCAATGTATTGTACCTAATAAAAAATCATATCTGATTAAGATTACTGAGAGTCTAATATGGTTACCCATATAAAGAGCATTAGGTATTGGTTCCCAAGGGTAATTGAATAATWTTTCTTCTTCCATCCCCATCTTGAAAAAGAGTTGTTGTGAAAACCGATTAGTGGTTGGAAGACCTCATCCTTCTGCAAACTACTCTAGATTCAGGTATGCCAAATTCATCTCTTGTAGTGTAATCTTGATAATGTTTATTGAAGGTTTAGGTATTATTATAGAATTATGTTTTAATCTCGAGAAAAATTGGTCTGTTAATATGATTGATCTGAAATTAAATTATTTAAATTTAAATAGAATATGGTTTAAATTGTAGGATTGCATAGGTGCAACCAATGACTTGTTGTATTTCAGAGAAATATTTCGTAATATATATATATATATATAAAATCTCAAAAAACATATTAATAAAAGGGTGAACACATGACTCATGAATACTGTAATGACTTTGTTGGTCTAGCTAATTTTGCAGGATCTCGGGAGCTATTTCATGAATTTTATAGAACCTTTGGTATCTTGAAGAAATGAGTCCCARTCCTTAAGGATAGCATGTCATCTTACAAGTTAGCTCGATAAGGATCGCTAGTGCTTGCATGTTATGCTCTAGACGATCTCTATGTAGGACCCAACGAGTAGTATATCAACCACCCATAAGATCAACATCAAAACAATCAACCAAATAATAATTCCCAAATTCACTACCAATGATTCACCAATTAATTAACCAACTAAACCACAAAGCTAATCACTGAAATATAATCAAAGGTAAAATAAATCAACACACGAAATTTATTTTACGTGAAAAAACTCCTTCGATGTGAAGAGTAAAAATCACGRGACTTATGAGGAGTCCACCCTAAACGCTTCTATTATTATAATAAGTTGAGGGTACAARTACATCCAAATCAATCTCACAAAGATCTACAACCCACCAACAATTCCTTACATAATAGATCAACAAGAAGAGAAGCAAAGGTGAAGAATATTACCAAAATTGCAGTTCTGTCCAGTAGCGAKTTCTTCCAAATCGTGGCACCAAATCACARTCCAACTGTCCAGATTAAAGCCCCAGATGTCCCAAACACACTGTCCAAAATTCAGCAACGAAGGCCGTTTGATCCTCGATCGGACCTTTTGATTGTAACTGCACCAAGAAATCCAAAAAATTACACTACTCTCTTAAGAACTTTTTTTTTTCTCTCTCTCTTGTATCACTTTAGTGGATCTCTTATGTGTGTTATATTCCACAACTCATATTTGCCCCATATATATAACCCTAGGGKAGTGAAGCCCTAAGTTATAAAGTCAAATGGGCCTAAATATGGTTGGAACCCAACAATCTCCCCCTGCAGCCCATCACGGGGAAGATACAATCACGAAGCGATCACTTGAATCTCATCCTAGCTAGCTTACTACAAAGCTCGACCGTGCTTCCTGGAATGACCGTAGTCAATATGTCTGCACTATCCTTGTTGGTGTGAACTTTCTTCAGCTTCATTTCTTTTGCCTCAATCACATCGCTCAACCAATGTTATCTCACATCAATATGCTTGGTGTGTGAATGATATATTGCATTCTTGCTCAAATCCATAGAACTCTGATTATCATAGAGCACTACATAATCATCTTGTTTCAACCCCAACTCTCGAAGGAACCTCTTAAGCCAAGGCATCTCGTTGCTTGCTTCYAYYGCTACAATATACTYTGCCTCAATTTTTGACAATGCTACACATTTCTATAGCTTGGATTGCCATGAAATGGCTCCCCCTGAAAATGTAAACATATAACCTGAGGTAGACTTTCGATTATCAAGATCACCCGCCATGTCAGCATCGGTATATCCTTTAAGTATAGGTTTGCCACCTCCATAACACAAACTCAACGTGGAAGTACCTCACAAGTATCTAAAGATCCACTTCACTGCTTCCCAATGAACTTTACCCAGATTGGATAAATATCTACTCACTGAACCGAGAGCATGTGCAATATCTAGTCTTGTACACACCATAGCATACATCAAAGAACTAATAGCAAAAGAGTAAGGAATAGTTGACATACTTTCTTTCTTTCTTTGTTGTAGGACATACTCTCTTGCTTAGTGTAGATAATGGTGTATCGACTGGCTTGGCATTCTTCATATTGAACCTTTCAAGTATCCATTCAATATACTTCTCTTATGATAGCCATAACTTTCCAGTTTTCTTGTTACGAGCAATCTCTATGCCTAATATTTGCTTTGCTGGACCCAAATTTGTCATGTCAAATGATTTGGCTAAGTCTTTCTTCAAGCTGTTAATCATCTTAGCATCTTGCCCAACTATCAACACATCATCTACATATAAAATAAGAATGATGAAATTACCTCYAGGAAACTTTCTGAAATAGATACAAGGATCCGCATGAGTTYGTTTATAACTATTATTTGTCACAAATTAGTCGAATTTCTGGTACCACTGCCTTCGCACTTGTTTAAGCCCATAAAGACTCTTCTTCAGCTTACAAACAAACTTTTCTTTCCCTTACTCTTCAAAACYTTCAGGTTGCTCCATGTAGATCTCTGCAAGTCATCATGTAAAAAAACAGTTTTTACATCAAGTTGTTCCAACTTAAGATTAAGACTTGCAGCTAAGCCCAACACAGTTCTGATAGAAGTCATCTTGACAACATGAGAAAAGATCTCATCAAAATCAATATCCTTTTTCTGGTTGCATCCTTTTACCACCAATCTAGATTTTTGCTTGACAATCTTCTCGCCATCTCTCTTGTTCTTGATAACCCATCTGTTTTTCAAGACTTTCTTTCCATTGGGAGGTTTTGTTAGCTCATAAGTTTCATTCGTTTTCAAGGAATTCATCTCTTCCTTCATAGCATCAAGCTAAAGGCTTTTCTCCCCATGAGATAACACTTCTTGATAATCCTCTGGCTCTCCATCTTTAGTGACTAGAATAAACTCCGAGCTTGGATACCTTGTTGAAGGTTTTCTCTCTCTAGTTGACCTTCGAACCTGTGTATCCTCCACTTGAGGGGTAGGTTGCTCCCCTTGCTTATAAACTTCCTCTTCAAATACAGTCTAATCAAGATCATCATCATCATCATCAACATGATCTTGTAAACCACCATCAGGTGAAACATCCTCAATATCATCAGGAACCACTCTCATTTACTGGCTGATTTACAAAAAGAATAGTAGAAGAGGAAATATCATCAATGGTATTAAAAGGTACATCAAAGGTAGAAGTGTACCTTGTATTCAAAAGCTCAACAWCCTTCTCGTGCTCAAAGAATACTACATCTCTACTTCTCACTACCTTCTTCTTTCCTAGATCATAGAGTCTGAAGCCATACTCTTCATCACCATACCCAAAAAGACAAATGGATTAGTCTTTGAATCAAGTTTGGATCTCTGTTCTTTTGGAACATGCATATATGCTTTGCATCCAAAAACTCTAATATGTGAATATGTAGGATCCTTTCCCTTCCATGCTCTSTCAGGAATATCAAAATCAAGAGCAGTTGATGGAGCTCGATTAATTAAGTATACAACACAATTAACTGATTCAACCCAAAATATTTTTGGAAGTTTAGACATTTCTTGCATACATCTCACTTTCTCTATAATGGTTCGGTTCATTCTCTCTGCAATTCCATTGTGTTATGGTATATCTGGTGTTGTTCTCTCATGTCTAATGCCATATTGTGGGTTATAACTCTTGAACCCATTCAAAGTATACTCACCACCATTGTCAAATTGAAGACACTTCAACTTTCTCCCAATCTCCCTTTCTACCATGGCATGAAATTTTTGAAAAATCTCGAACACTTGGCCTTTTGTCTTCAGCATGTATACCCAAGTTTTTCGAGTAGCATCATCAATAAATGTAACAAAATACCTGTTACCACCAATGGACTCCACTTTCATAGGACCACAAACATCAGAGTATACAAACTCCAACTTTCCTTGCCTTTTAGTGGACTTTTTAAAAAACAAAGCTCTATGTTGCTTTCCTGCCAAACAATGGTCACAAGGGTCAATAATAACAGCTTTATCAATAGGAATAAGTGACTTAACTGCCAAGGTTTTCATCTTCTTGTCACTCATGCATCCTAATCTTYGATGCCACAAGTTAGGAAAATTATTYTCCTCAACTGCATTTAGCTTATCGGAACATATACTAAAATATGTCTTATACAAAGAGCAACACARATCGCCTCGAGCAACTATCATTGAACCTTTGGATAATTTCCACTTACYATCACCAAAGGTATGTCAAAAACCTTTTTGATCAAGAACATTTACAGACAATAAATTCAGACATAGATCAGGAATATGGCGCACGTCCTTCAATATAAGTATGCACCCAACACATGTCTTCACATGAATATCACCCAATCTAACAATGCTAGCTGAGCTCTGATTTCCCATTTTGACACTACCAAAATCACCACTTTTGTAGTCCAAGAAATATTCCCTATTAGAAACATAATGGTATGAAACTCCTGTATCTACAAGCCATTCTGAATCTGAACCATCAACATGATGACACTCACCAAAAGTACAAATCRAAGAGGAACCATCATTACCAGTAGAAACGATTGCTRCAGTATCTCCTTCATTTTGTGAATCYTGCTTGTTACCCTTTTCTTTCATCCATTGATAAYAGTAATTTTTGATATGACCAGGCTTGTTGCAGTAGTGACATGTCCTAGTCTCTTTCCCATCTCTAGACTTGGATCTCCCTTTTGAGTTACCACGAAATTTAGGAACTCTACTCTTGCCTCTTCCTCTATTCTCGATAATAAGAGCTTGTGAATTGTCAACTCTCATCTCCTTTCTTCTAATCTCTTCATTGAACATGCTTTCTTTGATCACATCTAAAGATAGAACACCATCCGGAGCAGAGTTACTAATAGTCACAACCAAGGTCTCGCAACTATTTGGTAAAGAACTTAACAAGAACAAAGCYTGCAACTCATCATCAAGAGCAATCTTCATAGTAGTCAGCTTGTTAATAATATYTTGGAAGTCACTAAGATGCTCAGAAACTGACTTTCCACTTTTCAGTTTCAAATTAATAAGTTTCTTAATCAACGAAGCTTTGTTATGAGCGGTCTTCCTTTCATAAAGACYTTCCAATTTCTTCCAAAGATCATAAGGATCAGGCTCTTGAGAAACATGGTTGAAGATGCTAATATCAACCTATTGTTGAATAGTCCCCAAAGCCTTTCGTTTCAACTTCTCCCAATCTTTTTCTTCCTTATCGTTTCGTTTTAAAGGTTTAGTAGAATTACCACTACCTTCTTTTATTGGCTCAATAGGATCAAACAAATCTGTGCAATACAACAAATCCTCCATCATCGGTCTCCAAATGGAATAATTGGTTGATGTCAACTTAATCATGGAGCTACCATTACTAGACTCCATATTCAACGGCTAAACAAACCGCAAGCTCTGATACCAACTGTAGGACCCAACGAGTAGTATATCAACCACCCACATGATCAACATCAAGATAATCAATCAAATAAYAATTCYCAAATTCACCACCAATGATTCATCAATTAATTAACCAACTAAACCACAATGCTAATCACTGAAATATAATTAACGGTAAAATAAATTAACACACGAGATTTATTTTACGTGGAAAAACTCATTCGATGTGAAGAGTAAAAACCACGACACTTATAAGGAGTCTACCCTAAACACTTCTATTATTATGATAAGTTGAGGGTACAAGTACATCCAAATCAGTCTCACAAAGATTTACAACCCACCAACAATTCCTTACATAATAGATCAACAAGAAGAGAAGCAAAGGTGAAGAAAATTACCAAAATCGCAGTTCTGTCCAGCAGCGATTGCTTCCAAACCGTGGCACCAAATCACAATCCAACCGTCCAGATTAAAGACCTAGATGTCTCGAACACCCTATCCAAAATTCAGCAAAAGTGGACATCGTTTGATATCTCGATCGGACCTTTTGATTGTGACCGCGCCAAGAAATTCGAAAAATTACACTACTCTCTCAAGAACTTCTTTTTTTTTTTTTTTTCCCTCTCTCTTGTATCACTTTAGTGGCTCTCTTATGTGTATTATATTCCACAACTCATACTTTCCCCCATATATATAACCTTAGGATAGTGAAACTTTAAGTTATAAAGTCAAGYGGGCCTAAATATGACTAGACCCCAACACTCTGAGTTGGTACGAGAAATTTAGAACCTCATTTTTCCGAGCCRAGCCACCTGCTGAATATCYGTCAATAAATGCATTATAGGCTAAAATATGCGAATGGGGACCATTTCGTGATTCCATTGCTCGGAATTCTTATGTTGCATGATGTTTTTAAGTGGACTTTCAGTTATAATCCAATTTAAAGGATTCTCTAATATTTTGTTATGTGATGTTTTTCCTGGATTGAGATGATCCAATACTTGTTGCAATATATACTGTGTTATGTTGTGATTTGTAATGATCGAATTGATTGCAGTGTGCGAATACTTGCTAATACACATTTTGTTATGTTATATGCTTTAATATTCCGGATGGCCTCAATTTAATTTAGGCTGAACTTTTTTCTCAAATGCATCAAATTGCATTGAATAACCGATTAATCAACTAATGATAATCAATTATTCCTAATTGAAAATGCATTAATTGACTTGTTAATCAAATAAGTTTGTCCCTTATTTGCAAATGTAGTTGGTGAGGGAGAAATGAATAGTATAGAAATCGTGCAAGAGATAGGAAAACTACAAGGGAGGGTTAAGAAGATTCAGAAAAGTTTGAAGAAGTTGAAGAATATAATTAAGGATGAGTTTCAAGAGTTGAAAAAAAGAAATTCAGATATACTTTATAGATTTATAGGTCACTCTAGACCTCGAACATGGATATCGATTTAGGGAAAGAACAAGGAAATCAAGTAGTGTAAGGAAATGTCACAGAGCAAGATGTACTAGATGAAATTAGGGAGATAGATAAAAGAGAWTAAGATGCAGGAATGAATGATGTCGTAGGTGAGGTTTTATTTACAAATTTCTATTTTTTCTCATTAACCTYGATTATTTCACTTTTAATCCATTGACTGCATTCTCTRTTAAGTTCAATTACAATTATTATTTTAATTCAATCAAATTATGTAAAAAAATGCATATGCAAGCTTGTTAAAGGGAAGTTTGAAATTTTAAATTGGTTTTCGTCGTATACCAGTCTATTCTTTTATTATCAACTAATATATTAGCTTAATTCTTTCTTTACTTTTATTGTAGAAACAGCAGGTCCGAGAGAAGGAAAAGTGATGTAATCCTTTMCTAATTATATGYAATAATTATATGTTATATATGAAAAGATGTTTTATAGATTTTATAAAACTCATATTAATGGGAATAAGTAGGAGCTTATGTTGGGTATGCCTATTTTTATTTGTTTAAAGATTGTGAAAATATGTTTATAAACTATTCTGTATTATGTTTATACAAATATAATTTAGTACGGTGATGAATCTCGATAATGTTGTCTCTTGGGTGAATGCTAATATAGAAATTTTCTAGACATGTTTGCTATTAAGTGTACAGCTGCAATTGTATTTTGAGAAGTTGTATAGCTAAAATTGCAAGCTTGTTTGGTTTGATTGTAATATGCTTTCATTTGTAAGTGGTATATACACATCTTACATTTTTTGTTGTAGCCACGTTTGGTTTGATGTCAACTGTATCGTAATAAATTAGTCAATACATGATTGCTASAAAGGATGTTTGATACAAATTGTATCGCCCGTCACTGACGCACCATTCCAGCCCCACTTGGAGCAGTCTCGCACCCCAGGTTTAGAAACCCCTGTGGTGACCGTTGCTTCCCAAGGCCGCCTCGTGGCATCCCTATACTTTGCCTTGGGCAGCCGCACCCCAAGGGCGCTTAAATAGTTAATATACTTTGGCTAATGCTGAGAACATCATATAGGGAGAGAAAACGGCATCTCAAAACACTTATTTAAATGTTGGTATCAAATTGTATAGGAACATGAACTATAACCTGACAATTTTTCTGGTAGAAGCATAAATCTAGAAAATACATATATTCGTTTAAATGTTACTAAACTAAATACAAAGTAGATCAATATATACTATGYATRAATAAACTGATACAGAGACACTTAATGCACGATTGATTAATCAAAATGTTGGTTGAATTCAAAATGGGTGCATAAGCTGTAATTATAAACACAATGTCTATTCTGCCCTATAACTAATAACTTAGTTTTAATAATTAAATCCAATTATTATTAGAACCATTTAGGATAATAGCTAAATTAGAAACCAAATTCCAAAAAAGGCAACTACGGGCTAAATATACATATATTAAAATGTAAAACAAAATTTTATAGAAGCCCAAATAATAACAGAGCCCACAAAGAGAAATAATGGTAATATCCAGAAAAGACAAGAAATAAAGTCGAGAGAAAAAGAACAAGGCCCAGAAATGAGATTGGTAAGAGCCCTTGTGTGTCTGGGCAAGAATTGAGATTTGGTAAGAGCCCACAGCTCCTTACACTACATATAAAAACCTGAGACCAATTTTTCTATGTTTCTATCAGAACTTCCACCTTCACTTACTGCTTCTTTGGCTAACTCTTTCCACTTCATAGCATTTCTTTTGAGTTTCTTCCSTGCCTCAGTCTCAGTAACTTCCCTTATGCAGCGTTGGAACTCTTCTCCTGTAACTATTCCCTTCGCGTTGATATTGACTCGAATCCCTGATTGCCATACATCTGCAATACACTTGGCATTCGTAGTTTGATCCATCCCCTGCGGCACTGCAATCATTGGAACACCTGAACTCAATGCTTCAAGTGTAGAATTCCATCCACAATGTGTAACGAAGCATGCCACAGCTCTGTGACCTAAAACATCAAKCTGAGGACACCAGTTGATGATTASGCCTTTTTCTGATGTCTCAGACTTGAAGTCTTTTGGAAGTTTACTCTCTTCTTCAGCTCTAACTACCCATAAGAAATAGCAATTGCTTCTCACTAGGGCTTCTGCAACTTCTTCCATTTGTTCTTCTCCAAGTGAAGCTAAACTCCCGAAAGATACATAAAGTACAGAAGCTGTTTCTCTTTCGTCCAACCACTTCAAGCAAGTTTCAGTGTTTGTCTCCCACAAGTAGTTCACATTTTCATTCTCCCTCCGCAGTTTATTGTCCTGGAACAGTGATAGAGCTGTTGGTCCTATTGTCAAAATTGGCCATTGGCTTGCCATCCAGTTTGCCACCTGACGCAATTCACCAAAGCGATTATTATTATTAGCTACCGAACTATTATCCTAATGAGAATAAAAAACGTATTGGTGTTCCAAATTCAAATTAGCAAATATAATTTCAGCATCAGTGTGTGCATTTCTCAAACTCTATCTTTTTGAGGAACAAACTGTTAGAAAATATACTTTTTATATATTATAGATATTATTAGTTTTAAAAATGGAATCTATATATATAAAAAATRACATGTAAAGCTTATAGAGATGAGAAAGTTAGCCTCAGAATAATGATAAAGTCATTGTTCTACAAGACGTAAAGATCTCCCAGTGAGCGGATGATATCAATCAGTCATGATTTCATGATAAAATTCTTGGTGCTTAGTTATCTCCACAATGAGTACGTTTACTGGAAGACCTTGTAAACTTGTCTAGTCATGTTGCTCAAAAGAGTTTTAGTAACCAAAACATAGAGAGAATGGAGGGATATATATATTGTGTAAAAAGAGTGTCACTTCTCATGATTTTCTCCTCCTTTTTATAATGGTATTAATAGTGTTTTATAACCTTCAAAAGCAATAAAGTATTTAGGGTTACAAATAATAACATCATAGGAGTTACAAAATGAAATGAGGGGGTCACAATATCTTAAATTCATTTTTTGAAGGTTCTGAGGTTACAAAAATCTATAAATTCAAGAATGGAGTTACATAAAGTTTTTCAATATAAAAATAGGAGTTAAGAAGATTTGAAATATAAATGGAAGTTACAAAATAATAATATTAAATGAAACTAGTAATTATCATTTTTGAAGTTTAAAACTTTTATTTTATAACAATTCCTCATAAGGTTTAAAACTTGAAAGAAAAATTTGGGGTAACTTTATACTATGTAATAGGTATGTGATATTTTTTGGACTTGAAACCATAATTAATGCAACAAGTCTTAGTTTAAGAGAATCATAATGGATGAAGCCTTGAGTTAGGTCTACTGACAAAATTTCAATTAGTCACACTCACAGTATTGATTGAATTAGTTAAATTCACAGATGGTAGATCTATTAATGGTCATTCTCTCTAATCTTGATTCTCACGAGAGTCTCTAGGAATAGCCAAATTCCATAGCTTGGCCTCATGAAAACTCTCACTTAGGTGAGTCGTCCAAGAGTACGTGTGAACTATACTACGCAGAAAAACTGCCTTAGTCTTATTCAGGGTTAGACCCTTCCTTAACATCACACACTATAACAACTCATCTTAGGGATGTGAAAGAGATGCATCATATATAATTTCTTAGTGGTGCTATTAATAAGCCACAAAGTACGAGTTGTTCCTACCTATTGAACATTTTCTATGGGATCTTCACTCATAAAGGTTGGGTTAGGCCCGAAGATGACTCCCTTTTGGGTATAGATCTCTCCGCATTGAAGATTCACATATACCCTTCTTGGGTAGTTTATTCAAATTATTAGCCACAATGTTTCTCTTGATCAACACTTTCACAAACTTATTTCTAGCTTGAATATATCTATTTATCTTTTTGTTAGTATGTGATTGATTAAGATGAATAGCAGCTTTACAATCACAGTGCATAGATACAACAGGTAGAGGTTTATTTATAAATGGAATATCTAATAAAAAATCTCTTATCCATTCTACATTTGTACAAGTAGTATCCAATGCAATTAATTCATACTCCATTGTACATCAAGAAATAATAGTTTGTTTGTTAAATCTTCAYGTTACAGCAGCCCCTCTTAACATGAAATGTAACTWATAGTAGATTTAATTTCTAAATTATTAGTTATCTGATTAGCAACAATGTACCTTTAAATAAATTAGGAAAGCCCTTATAGAAAAAAGAATAATATATTCTTTCCCTAAGATACTTAAKAACCTTTTCTAGTACTTCCCAGTGTTCTAGATTTGGATTGCTAGTATACCTACTAAGTCTTCCAACAACACAAGAAATATCAGGTCTAATTCTATTTGTRAAATACAATAGATATCCTATTATTTGAGAATATTTCAACTGTGCTATAGGTTCTTCTAAGTTCTTCTGCAAATAAACACTAGAATCATACGAAGTGGACACAACTTTTAGCATCAAAATATCCAAAATTTGTAAACAGTTTTCCTAAAGCAGTAGACTCATCCAACAATATCTCTTCTTGAGTTCTACTATTATTATATGAGCTTTTCATAGATCTTTCAAAACTCCTTAATGTATAACTTTTCACATTGCTAATTATATCTAAATTTATCCCAAAAATCAAAATATCATATATGTATGAACAAAGTATTACATGTTCACTACTATCTTCCCTAATACAAACATCCTTATCATAATTTTAGCACTAAAACAATAACTAAGTATTACTTTGTCAAGTTTTTCATTCTATTGTTTAGGAGTTTGCTTTAATCCATACAAGGACTTTACTAACTTACTTACTTTGTATTATAATCCTTTAACTCTAGATCGTTTAGTTGGCTCCATATAAATTTCCTCTTCTAACTCTCCGTTTAAGAAAATGAACTTTACATTCGTTTGTTGTATAATTAAGTTTTTAATAGAAGTTAAAGCTAATAGGATCTTAATTTGTTGTTATATGTGATAGAGGGGAATATGTATCAAAATAATCAACGCCTTCTATTTTTATAAAACCCTTAGCTACTAACCTAACTTTATACATTAATATTGTTTTGAATAATATATTAATTTCCATCGTTAATAGTCTCCTTCCAAAAGGTGTATCTATAGATGTCATAGCATTTTCATAAGTCTGAGGATCCCCTTTCATTAAAAATGTCACAAACTCATCTCCAAAATTATTTTCCTTCCAAATTTTTTTACTTCTTCTCGTTTCTCGTACCTAAAAATCACTATTAGAGGGAAACATAAATGATTATACATTWCTAGAGTGTAGATCCTTAGCACTTGAAGGTTACTAGTTATTTTAGTTTTAAAAAGAAAAATATTCTCAAAAAGTAGCATCATGAGCTTCTATAATAGTAATGTTAACTATTCCATTAACTTCAGAATTCACAATCGAAAACCTATTTGCACTACTACTATTAGCATATCCAATAGAAATATTATCAATAGTTTTAGGACCAATTTTTGTTTCTCTTAGGTTTATGAATAACTATCTTTGTTAAATACTTCCACACTTTTAGGAAATCAAGCCTAGGTACTCTTTTTTCCACAACTCAAATGATATTTTATCATTATTCCTTATAGTAACTCTACTTAATATTTGACAGGATGCTAAAATAGTGCTTCCTTACAAGTTTTCAAGACCCCTGAGTTAATCATCATAGCATTTACCATGTCTTTTAAGGTCCTATTCTTTCTTTCAATTACACCATATGATTGAGATTAACACGGAGGAATAATTTCATGAACTATTCCATTATCTTCACAAAATCGGCGAAGTTCATTCAAGGAATATTCTCATTTACTACTAGATCTAAATCTTTTAATCCTTTTCTCTAATTAATTCTYGACCTTATTTTATATATTTTGAACTTGTTAGAAGCATCATCTTTAGTTTTGATAGGATAGACGTAACTATATTTAGAGTAATCATCACTAAAAGTTACAAAGTACATGTTTTTTCATCTAATAAGAGTTCTATTAGAATCACAAACATCACTATGAATAAGCTCTAAGAGCCTCTTATGTATTGATTTACAMAGTTTCCTAGGTTGTTTGGCATGAACACATATTTCACACTTATCATCTATATTCACTHGGAATTTTGGAATCAAGTTGAAATTCATCAACTTCTTAGTTTTTGTACAACTTATATGTGCTAATCTTTCATGCAAAAGACCACAACTTTCAATATTCAACATTAAAAAAATATATATTTTGAATAAAATCATCAGTAATATTCTGTTGAAACAATCAATCATTTACACAATATTTTCCAATAAAAAAAATATTATTCTTAATGATCACAACCTTATTGGATTCCATGCATTACAAGCTTATAGCCTTGTTGAATTAGAGAAGAACCACTAACTAAGTTTCTTCTAACTTCTGGTACATGCCTCACATCTTTTAAAGCCAGCATTTCCCTATATGTCATATTCAAATTTATTCTTCCAACTCCATGTACTCTAATAGATGGGTTACTTCCCAAGATTACACTTCCTCCACTTAAGTTCTGTTAAGATTTAAACATAGAACAATCAAAACATATGTGTATATTGGCTYCTTAGTCTAACCACCAATATCTATCTTAACTATGAGTAATTTACTTAGGAGGTTTTAGGATCTAACAGAACTAATAGAAGGTTCGTCATCTTCTAGCATGTTGATCTAACGTTTTGGCTTCTTAGCTATAAGTTCATAYTCRGTCTTCTAGTAAAAACAAACTCATGCATAACGATTAGTCCTCCCACAAACATAGCACGAATTCCTTCCTTTTCAATCTTTACATTGAGCGCTCCTAGTCTCATGGCTATTTTTCTTAAAGTGCTTTTTGAAGGTTATTATTCTTCTAATTTTGGAACCTATTATCTCTAGGTTTAAGGTGATTAGGAGTATTTGAACCTTATTATTTTTCATCAAATTAATCGTAGCACTCATCTCATTGTCTTGTATCATAATTCCCATCCTATGTTGCTCCTTAATCCTCAAGAAATTAAAGACTTGTGCTGATGCAAAATCCCTTACTTATGCCTAAGATGTTTGGCAGAATCAGTCCATAACGGAAGAAGCTTATCTATGAGACAAGATACCTTATAATCTTCACTAAAGTTTGACCATTTCCTTTCTAGATGTCTCAAATGATTCTGAAACTCATTAATTTGGTAAAATCTACCATGTCAAACTTATTAAAGTTTGACACATTAAAGCAATTTATTCCTTTATCATCTATTCCATACTCAGCTTCTAAAGCATCCCAAAGTTTTTTAGTACTAGTAAGGTTTTGATTAACATCGAAGAGACGATCTGAAAGAGCACTTAATATCTTATTCAGATAATGGAAATCTATTTGTTCTGAGGAGTACCAAGAGAATTTGCTTGACTCATTAGATTCACCATTTTCCTCTATGGCTGATATAAATCCCAAAATAGTAAGCCAGTATCTCATTTGTTTTTGCTACCTCTTAAAATTCAGGCCACCAATTTTTCTAACTTAACACTATTAACTTCTGCTCTTGATGCCATTATAGACTGGGAAATGAAAGCAAAGTATATATAATGAAGCACAACTCAGTGTAAGAGATCAACAAAATAAATTAATAAATATTATAATTAACTGTTACTTCACTATATGCTCCCTAAGGCAAAGAAACATTCAATGAATTACATAACAAATGGATTATATAACAAAGTTCTAACACTAGAATAAAATAATAAGAAAATTGACGCTATTACATATAAAGGAAATTATATTCAACACAACACTTCACGTCTTTAGATTGCTAGAAAAATATACTTTTGTATATTATAGATATTATTAGTTTTAAAAATAGACTATAAATATATATATAAAGAAAAATAGCATGTTAAGCTTAAAAGATGAAGCTAGCTTGGGAATCATGACAAAAGTGACTATTCTAAAGATGTTAGACCTCCGTACATGTGGATGATATCGGTTGGTAACGACTCAGAAGGTGTAAAAAATGTGATTATCATAACCTCCAAAAGCAATAAAATATTTAGGGGATAAAAATTATAACATCTTAGGAGTTACAAAATTAAACGAGGAGGTTAGAATATTCTAAGTTGATTTCCGAATGTTTTGGGGTTAAAAAATCTACGAATTTAAGAAGGGAGTTACATATATTTTTTTAATATAAAGATAGGAGTTACAAGTTTTCAAATATAAGATGGGGGTTACAAAATAAGATGAAAGTTATGAAATTATATATAAGGAAAATAATAATTGTCATTAAGGAAAATAATAATTATCATTTTTTAAGTTTTAAAATTTTCATTTTATAACTGAAACACTAGATGGTAAGGTTTAATAGCCTAGCATTAGAACGTGCCAGTAAAACTGAGATGGTAGTTTCCCAACTTACCTCTTCCAATTTGTCAAAAGAGTTAAACAGAATATAATCCACCTTCTCAATATTTGAAAATTGATCAAAAACAATATTTTTAAGAGATTGATCTCCAGAACCACTCTGGCCAAAATGAGGTAGATCATTGTTCTCCAGTGGCGGCAACGAAAGCACCGATACTGTGGGATCTTCAAGAGGTTTCTTTATTGTCCCTCGAAACATATGGTAGTAGATGGCACAGACRGAACAAGATTGAGTAAAGAATGAAGCTCCTCGGAGGCCTTGCTCATGTGCAATGTCTAAAACCCATGGGAATGCTGAATCATACACCATAACTTTTGGAGGATAGTTGGACATTTTGTGTTTCCAAATGAGCTCGGGTAAAGCCTGCGAGGCAGAAAGTCTGAGCCTCTTGAAATATTCTTCTATATCAACAGGTGGGTTTTCGTAAATGCCCTCAGGGATAGACTCAATATTGATGAAGCTGGTGGCTTCCTTTTTCACATCCTTGAATGTGGAGACTGGAGTGATAAGTGTGACTTTGAAACCTTTCGAAACCAAATGGTTGCAGAGGTGCAATAATGGATTTATGTGACCTTTTGCTGGGATAGGGAATGCAAGAATGTGARGCGATATACCTGTTGCTTCCATTTTCCCCCCTCTTCTCTCAGACATGAACTATGATACAAAATCAACTATATATTAGCATGAAGAGGCGGCATTTTATAAGCAAGAAAATCTCATTCTATGTGGTGGCTAATGAAGACTAGATACATTTTTAGGCGGTATTTGGATTACAATTTGAGTTGGGGAGGGAAAAAAATTTACTCTTTTTAAGTTGGAAAGGCGGGAAATTAAAAGTTTTAAATTTCAAATTTACGATTGAAGTTAAGAAGTTTCGGATTTAGAAATCACTTGGATTGCAAAATAACAAAATGGATTGTTGATACTAATATCCGCAATAAAAATTCATTCAATTCCTAACAAATTAAATAAAAATTCAAATGAAATTCACATAAACCCATAATCCAGTAAAAGAACTCTCAGCAGATCGACATTTCCACTTGAATAATCAGTTAACAAAATTGAATTAATTTTTTATCCAACCTATTTTATTGTTTTCATCATGTAATCTTGGATTGGGCTGCCCAATCTGCATTTTTTTTCTTTTAGTTTTATAACTTGTGAATAATCGATTATTTATAATTTTGATTTGAATTAAATAATTTATTAATCAGTATTCAATATTTACTGATTTATATTATATCCTAATAATCGATTATTCAAAAGAATAATTGATTATTCAAAAAAATTTAATAGATAAAACAGTGTTCTAGGAAAGAATGACAGAAGCCCAGAAGCACATGAAAACACAATCCATCCTCTGAAATAGAAAAGTATTCTGAGATTCAACCAACCCAAACAAWTTCAAATATAAATAAGCTAAATCTGTAAACATTTGAACTTCCCCAGGTCAAACAGAAAAAGCTCATCCTTCTGTCAATTCCAAACAAGT
Organism: Rhazya stricta; assembly: GCA_001752375.1. NCBI lineage: Eukaryota > Viridiplantae > Streptophyta > Magnoliopsida > Gentianales > Apocynaceae > Rhazya > Rhazya stricta. The sequence continues at coordinate 4,006,569 of MEJB01000029.1, read as the reverse complement.
TCTAAAGTTTTTCTCCCAGTTGCAGATTCCTTTAGTGAAGCTAGCTGAAGCGCAGAAAACGCACTCCTTTGGTGGAGTTGCAGAAGTTTTCTGCAATACAACCACCCCCGGTGCATGTTTTTGCTTGCTTCTCACTGAATAATCTCAGATCTGTTGCTTCGGAAGTGTTGGGTGAAATTCAATGGATCTAAAAGCTAGAATTTGGCAGTAATATGTGATAAGAAAAAATCCCAACAACCAAAATGAACCGAAATAAAAAAAATGAGATGTGAAATCGGGAAAATATATTTCTTGGCCCAAAATACTTATCCAAAGCCTGCAGTAACCTGTACCTTACGAAACACTTTCAAAAGACTTATCCAAAAATAAAAGAACTTTACAACGAAGGTTCGCGACTGCTGTAGACCTGAACTTTAGCCACAAGGAAATCACGCACTCGAAATCTTAACATGAGGATGAAAAAGGGGGAGTAAAGTTACAATCAAATAGAAGACAATTACGCCACAACCAGACTAACAAAAATGTAATTCCCAAGCTCGACCGGAAGATGGTATAGGTTGATGAAGCTTCAGGTTTTGATAAATCCAAGTCGCAATCTCTCCATTGCTAAAGAAAACTCGAAAATGGAACCAGACATTAGTCAACCTATGCAGTTCGTACMTAGGAGCAATATGACAGCGCATCTAGACACGACTCCTCCTCTATATGACAAATACTACACAATGGACTCATATTAATCGAACGCGTAAGAGGAGTTTTGTATTCTTCAATCAATAGTGCTTGCAAACCATAAATGGTCAAAGCAGACCACTATGTTTCCATAACCGAGCCAACCTGTCCTGATCTTGTCCAAGACAGACCATCTATCAGGCATACTGTTCTCCGATAAATGCTTGTCCAGAAGTAGAGCCTACCCATATTGGTTCATCTGCTTCGCTACCTTCTATCACTGGCACCAAATGCAAGAGCCGCTATAACTCCACCAACAAAAAAGGGGTCAACTTCTCAAAGTCCCATGTCCCATCTGGCAACCAATAATTAGCGACAACGGCCCTCAGATCCCCTCGTCGACTGCCGCTAGTGCAATGTGGAAGCCAAGTGCCAACCTAGAAGCAAGGGGACTTTCCATTCTGGATGCACCACTCCAAATCTTTGCAGAGTAGCTCTACCCCTATGCATATGCCCCTCAAGATCTTTGAGCGTCCAGATCTCTGGTCAACCTCCCAAGGGTCCCCCAAAGCTGCTCTATATTTACCGGCAAGCACCCTAGAYTGGAGACCATCAGGTGTCATAAATTGCCAGTACAGTTTCGACAAGGTAGCAGCATTCACCTCCCTAGGTCGCCGATTCCCAATTCACCCCCTTTCTTTGGCGAGCAGATGATCCTCCAATTTATGGAATGGAATTTTTCTGGTTCACCTCTTTGCCCCATAGGAATTTTCGCATAATTCTTTCCAAAATGGAGAGCACCGACGGAGGAAGCTTAAGCAAATTCATAGTATAAAAAGGAATGGAAGAAAATACCATACAAATCAACAAAAGTCTATATATTACAAACTTTTATGGTCCRTATAAATTTCATATTCAGCTCCATATAAGTAATATCTTCATTTCTTCACAACAAAAACGATTGTAGCTAATTCTAAATCATAGGTAGGGTAGTTCATCTCATGAGGCTTAAGTTTCCAAGATGCATARGCTATTAACTCTCCCTCTTGCATAAGCACAACACCCAAACCTCCTGCTGAAGCATCTGACTACAAAGCATAAACTTTTTCCAATTCAGACAATACTAAAACGGGTGTGGTGGTCAGTTTACTCTTCAACTCCAGGTAGCTACTTTCGCACTTTTCATTCCATGCAAATGGTACATTCTTCTAAGTGAGTTTAGTTGGAGGGCTTGCAATCCTTAATAAAATGTCATTAATTCTTTGCTAGACCTAGGAAACTCCTGATTTTGGTTGGGTTCTCCGGTCTTTTTAATTTAGTCATTGCTTATGCTTTTGAGGGATCTACAGTGATACCTTCTTTTGAAATCACATGTAGCAAAATTGATACTTTTTCCATCCAAAATTAGCTTTTGCTAACTTGGCATATCATCGATGATCCCAAAGTAGTTGTAATACCCATCTTAAATGTTCTTCATGGTTTCCATGAGTCATAGAATAGGCTAAAATATCGTCAATGAATATCACCACAGCCTGATTCAGTGTTGGAYGAAAGATTCTATGCATCAAGTCCATAAATGTAGCCGATGCATTCGTCAATTCAAATGGCATCACTACAAATACATAATGTCTATACCTTGAATTAATGGCAGTTTTAGGAATATCTTYCTTCTAAATCCTAACCTAATAATATCCCTTCCTTAAATTCAATTTCGAGAAGTATCCYGCTCCTTGTAGCTGATCAAATAGCTCAACGATAAAAGGTAGGAGATACTTATTCTTGATGGCTACACTATTCAAACCCCGATAATCARTACATAAGCRCAACATCCCATCCTTCTTCTTAATAAATAGTACTGGAGGTCTCCCAGGGGATGAGCTTGGTCTAATAAATTGAATTTCTGAAAGTGTTTTCAATTGTTCTTTTAATTCTTTTAACTCTGCTGGAGGCATACGATAAGGAGTCCTAGATATAGGTTTCGTCCCAGGAACCAATTCAATCGTAAACTCAACCTCTCGTTCGGGAAGTAAAGAAGTCAATTCTTCCAGAAAAAAAAATCTAGGTACTCTCTCACCACTGGTATCTTTTCCAATTTGTCTATTCTGTTAGACTCATTGATCAAATATGCAAAATACCCTTGACATCCTTTCCTTAACAATTCCGAGCCTTTGTGCCCGAAATAATGAACATATCACATGTCCCTTATTTCATTGAAACTCCACAATAACTCCCCCTTGCTTGATGAATATAACYATTTTCTGTCTACAATCTAACTGCGCATGATGTCACGCTAAGCAATACATAACCATAATTACATCATAACCCTTAAATGCCAACACTATCAAATCTCCAAGTAACTCATAACCACTAATCAGAATCACACAATCTTTATATGCCATATTCAAAATTGTACTATCTCCCAAGGGTGTACTAACAATCAACTTATATGGTAAATCCGTACAAGCCTTAAGAAAATATTTAGTATAATATGGGGCAAAAAATGAATGGATAGCTCCAAGATCAATTAAAACTTGAGCTTCATGCAAAAAAAATAGTTAATATACCTTTTACTACGTTAGCTATTCCTTGCTCATCCTGTTTTCCTATCACGAATACCGAGCTTTCACTTGTGATTTTTTAGACCTTGCATTAGGAATAGTTCGGGCTCCCAAAACCTCCGYTCTCACTTTCGAAATGATTACATTATTTCTCTAAGGACAACTTCCTGTGAACAGAGCACCCACGTACCGGGCACTGTCAGTTCTTTCGTTTAAAATCTTTCTCCTGGTGCCCGGGTCATTTGCACCCAAGAGTTGGGTTTTCCTTACTTTGGGTTCCTGAGATTACCCTGCCAACTTCATATCATTGGTCGTTACAGTGAGGCCCAAAATCATCCTTGGGGTTTGCAATGCTCTATTGCTATTCTTCGTCCGTACAACTGCCTCAATTGTCGCATTATAGGTGTTAGGCAGGTAAGGTACCAATGCACATTGCAACTCGGGTCGACGCCCCTTAACAAATTGACGGGTCATGTGCTCTCTGTATCGACGAGTCGGAGATAGTATTTTGACAGTTGTCAAAACCTGGCTGTGTATTGCATTGTTGACATACTTTTTCTGCTCTAAGGTTTGGAATTTGTCTTCTCGCTTTTCTTGAATCCACCGGGGAATGAATTCCTCATTGAATTCATTTATAAATTGTGCTCAGGTCATTTCAACCCTTAACTGTTTGCAGGCTTCACGAGTACGTACCCACCACTCTCGAATGGGTACTCTCAATCTAAATGTTGTGAATGTGATGCCCTAGCCGTCCCTTATGTATGATTGGTTTGAACAAGTTGCCACCTACCTCTCGGCAATTAGTACTATCATTAGGAAAGTGTAAAATCCATAATAGCACATCTTAAAATTAAACCTAACATGGATTGCAGATACAATTACATACTTAAAATGAAAGATGCCATAGTAATAATATATTAAATAGTAGTGTTGCTCTAGCACTTACCAGTGATAGACTAACATCCTAGCTCTCGCTCCTAAAATTCGAAGTCTCAAGATCCGCATCTGCCATTCCAAATCCCAAGGAAAGACTGTAAATGCTAGCTCAGTGAGTTCTGCACGTGTGCAATATGAGTTTAGAAAGTGCATGTTCAGGGACATAGTAAAAGTCATTATATAAAAACGTATGGGTGATTTTCGAACATTTGATTAAAGTAGTGCTAAAAACATTTCTTGTAAGAATAAATCACATGATAAAAAAAAAATAGTTACTGGAAAGTAAAACCCTATAGTGTCTAGTAATACCAAACTTATATCACCTYGTAAATAATACGATTTTCTACCTTATAACCTCGTAACAATCAATGGTACCTATTAGCTTGGGTACAAGGAAGGCACCCATCGCCAAATTAAACTTTCTAACTAGGGGTGGTATGAATAATCCACAATTAGATTTGGGCACCACGTGACGCGACCGTTTGCCTCATGCATTCCCAATCCACCATTGGCCACTCATTCATTGGCCAAAGGTTAGCTTCCTCTGATATTGTCGCCCAGACTAACTCAAGAAGTACTCGTATTGGGAACTAGCCAGGCACAGTACTTTGCGCTCCAGACTAGTTATTCAAAGTTCACCAATTAAGTACTCGATTCCGTCCACCAATTCAATCAATTAATTCAATAGTGATCTCAAACCTGAATGTAAATCAATCAATATAGATTACAAGTACGTCAATCATAATTCGAAATTTTCCCCTGAACAGTTTTTCATAAATATACTTTACAAACCTGAATGTCATTTTGTTTCAATAATAATTTTCCAAGAAACAAGATTTTATAAAAGTCATAAAAAGGCATCCTCAGAAAATAATTTCAAGAAATTCAACTTTCACAATTTGCAGAAAATAATTTAGAGGTAATTCAAAATATATTTGCAAAATAAAATAGTTGAAAACATATTTGGAAGTTTAAAAGATAGAAGGAACTCACATTAAAATAATAGTTATCTAGAGTAGGATAAAAATCAYATATATTTGGAAGTTTAAAAGATCGGAGGAAGTCACATTAAAATAACAATTATCTAGAGTAGGATATAATCGCACATATTTGAAAGTTTGAAAGATGGAGGAACTTACCCGTGACTTGATTAATCAATAAAAGTTCTACCGTCAGGTGCTACCTAAAATAATTCGTAAGAATTTTGTTAGTAATAAATCATACCAATCACACAAAATCTATCCCAAATAAACCCGCTTAAGCATTAAATCGGCCTTGACAATAATCAAATTTGTTTTAGAAATTTAGTAAGGTTTATAAGTGTGATAGTTTTGCATGCAATAGAACATTCTAGGGTTTGATGAGGATGCATATAACTCGAGCTAATATGATAGTTTTTAAGTTCTAATAAATTAGGAAATGATCCTATAATGTAAGTCTATCTAACCGTATAGGATAGTACATAGGAAATGCATTGGTTAGAAAATTTTAAGGTAATGATGGTGAACTTCAAATCAAGTTTTACAAAAATAGACAATAGTGAATGCTTAATTCAATACTCTCTTCATACTTTGAGTCTATTAAAGAGTTTGGTGTTAACATTTTCCTAGAACAATAAGGTTTTTAACCATGTAAATATCTAAGCCTAAAGAGAGGATAAATACATTGGATGAAATAASAGTTTCATGTTCAGTCAGCCAAAACTGACCCTACTTCAAAGATTAACTCATATCTTGAGTTTTACAAGCTCAAATGAAATGAAATTTGTACTCAATTCTACTAAGATCCATGGTTTTCCAGAAATATATTGCAATCAAAATTTCACTTAGTACTRTGGTTTTTGTAATGAATTTAGTGCGGACATACTTTCTGGTTCGACCAAAAAGTTAAGGTTTACCCTAATGGTCACTTCTTAAATGTCATGAGGTTCTAAATGGTTCACTTTATATCATTATACTTTCTAAAGATTCAGGTTCCTATTCCCCAATTTGTGTGATAAAAACAAGGTCATTTTCTATTCCAAAATTTAAAACGCAAAGAAAAGTGAAACTGACACATATCAAGCATTCTTTTATGTTCTTCCCATTTCCGTTCTTGTATCATCTTTGTTRTATGTAAAACACTACAGAAATTCCAATGCTCGAAGCCCGCTCGCCAAATAAAAAATATTAAGGTAAAAAGGAAAAACAATTTAACCAAATAATTAAAATAGTTCAAATATAAAAACTTCAAAATATTTTAAAAAAAGTCTATGTAAAATTAAAGGAAAAATACATAAAAGAAGAAATTAATTTTCGTTTCTTAAGACATGATCTCCAATTAAATGGTGAATATTTAATGTTGGATCAATATAAGAATCCGAGACGTCCAAGTGAATCACATTACTGAACCATCAAAATCAAGAAAACTTTTATGTAGAGATCTATTATATGTTTGTTGTACGACAAGTATGTACCCTACTTTCAAGTCATCATGTGATGATAACGGAGAAAAATTAGTGCTTTTGTATTATCTTGTCGGGATTCATTTTTTCCTTCTTTTATTGTCTCCCTATATCTTTTAAAGTGGAGTTCGATATTAATGGTCTAGGACTATTAATTCTTGCCATATCTTTTAGTGTAATGAATTTAGACTTTGTGATATTTGTCATTTCTATAATTATACAATAAAACTAAGTAATAATGTTAGCAATACATATATTGTACATATTTCTTCATGGATTATGCAAAATATCACTAAATTATTTCATATTCTTTTCAAGACAAATGCTACTTCAAATAGTATAGTTCTTGCTCTTGAACCTCTAAAATATTGCTTGAGAAAAAGAAGAACAAAGAAACAGAGGAGAAGGAGAAAAGGGTAATGAGAGAAGAATTTTGCAGAAGGGTTACCTGAGACGATGGGAGCAAGGGTCAGGAGGAGGGAAGAGAACAAGAATAAGGAAAAATGGACAAGGAAAAATTGAAATTTTAATTTAAAAAATTATTAAGATAAATGTAAATTAAATTGACTAAAATATCCTTTTAAATGGGTCTCCATTAGGACTCAAATGGAGTTTTTGGACGGAATGATAACTTTTGTTATATTTCAGAAGTTCGAGGCAAGAACAACAAGGTTTGAAATTTAAGGGTAAAAATTCAAAAAATGCCAAAGTTTAGGAATAATTGACGTTATTTTCCSTAAAATTCACTAGCCAAAAACTTTAGTTAATCATTGTGAAGAAATAGACTTACAAGATGAAGTATGAGTAGCTTGCATGCAATTCCCCTCCTAATCAGTGCCTTGATTTTCTRATTCACCTCTTTCTTTATGGTATCCAMTTTCCTATTTGAGAGTGCCAACAACTATGATGAAAGAGGGTAATCAAGATGGAGGATGTAAATTGAGATGTGGAAAGAGGGAACTCGAAAGAGAGAGGGACAACAAAGCCGGTGAAAGAGGGAAAAATCAAGAGAGAGACTGGATGGGCTTTCCGGAGCTAAGAAGAGACAGAGATAGGGAGTGACTAGGGAGAGAGAGATCTCGAGAGAGAGGGAAAAAGGGTGAAATTTTTTTTCACTGAGGCAATTCCACCCTTTTTTTCGTACCACCTATCTCCAAGCTTTATAAAAGTGTCATTACATTATATCTTTCCCTACACTTTTATCTTTTTCCTTTTAATTAAATATATTTTTATTCAAAAGTATTGAACAAAAAAGGTAAAATGAAGTCATTTTATGTATCTATATCCTTGTGCTAGCTAAAAGTTATTATATATCATATATTACTACGCTTTTATAAAAGTGTTATTATAACTATATCACAATAGCCCTCTTTTCTTGGAGTGTAAGTGCATCTAGTGATGCCAAAACTTCTCAAACAAATACTTTCATAATACTTCTCTGCCTTTTGATAATCTTAGATGTACTTAAAAATATCATTATAGATCTAAATATTCCTTCTACGGGTAAAATACATGATCAACGGCACCAAATGATAACAAGGAGTCAACTTGAACATAGTTCGAACCTTGATGCTCAATTAGCCAATAAAGTGAAAAGTATAAGACATAGCAGGAAAGTATATCAGATCTCACATGCTTTATAGACGTCAAAGAACCAAAAACTTGGTGATGAGCTCTCTCTCTCTCTCTCTCTCTCTCTCTCTCTCTCTCTCTTCTCCTTGGTGGTACAAGGCTATGGAGAAGGAACTTAAAGTTTTACATGACAACTTTAAATCTTGAGATTTATCTATATAGTAACAATATTTAATTCTAAAAGTTATGGGGGTAATTGACTCTCTTAGTCAGTTTTTGTGTAAGTATATATATGCTTCTCACCTTTATGTTGTTCTCTATATGTCATATATATGCTTCTCTGATTATATGAATGAGAACAGAGCTTCATCTTTCTAGAGCCACAAATTTATTTTGAGCCCAGCCCAAAAGGACAACTTCAATGATTGATTGGACAAACCAAAATGTCCCTTTTTCATACCATTTCATTTTAGTGAATACTAAAAGAGTATTAAGAGAGAATTACTGTATATGATTGACAAAATATACATACCATTTACATTGAGGGTGTTTTTCCTTTTCCAGATGAAAACTCAATCGAAAGGTTTATAAACACTAAATAATTTCACTAACTCTGTTAACTCATTTTCTACTGCAAATAGTTTTTAATCTCTAGAATATAATTGCACAAATTATAATAACATAAATAACAATAACTTTTTAGTTTTTAACTAATTGGGGAAAGCAGTGAAATAAGAAAGAGCTCCCACATTCATTCCAGTAAAGCCAATGTAATGAATATGATCATAATCAGAGTTTTGTTTCCTTTCAATGTATTGTCTCTCAAAAATACCTGGATTTTCATGGATGTTTGGGCAATACAAGCCAACTCTTCATTTGGTATATCCTGATGGTTGGAAGGGCCGTTGTAAGAAATATTAGGTTTACAATTTAAAATATTTATCACATCAAAGGGAATTCCTATAATTAGAAAACTCAAGATATCATTTATATTGCAGGTATTGCAGGTGTTTTTTCCTTTTATGAATGAACAAGTTTGGCCTTTATGTCCCTTAATACAAGCATATGTACTCTAGGTCAAAAAGTACTTGTCTGTGCGCATAAGTCTGAAACGACTTATATTGTGATCTGGAGGTAGTTTAAGTTAAAAAAATATCGGTAATAACCTTCTACACATTGCAATTTGTACAGACATAGTTTTTGGATCTTATCATATGAAAAATTAAATTTATTTTGGATGATTAAATTCTTTTATATCTTAGCAAAATATATCATGCAGTTAGCTTTCTTAGAGTAGTTTAGATGAGATAAGTTTATAATACAAACTTTTGTATTTTAAATATACCTAAGTTATTTTTAGATAAGAAATCCTAATCCTTTTAGGATTTGAATCTATCTAATGTAATCTATCTRTTGCCGGATATCATCTATATAGGTTTGATGTTAGTTCTTAGCTTTGTTAACCAATACATGGTGAAGAATATCAAGCTATGAGTGTGATATTTAATTGTATTTGTTCATAGATTAATATTGAGTAGTGTTTATTCATATTGATTATTGTTGTATGCTTGGCTCCTCCCTTGCTATACATTGAGCTGGACGGATTTTTCAGGACAACCAACGGAAGGGACTTCCACCAATTGAAGTCAAACAAAGATCATGAAATCAATTCAATAACTATAAGATTCGACGTAGGTATTTATGCCGAACCATGTTAAATGGTGTCTCCATTACTTTAATTATTATTTGATATGTTTACATTCAATTCGTAATCTTAAACTTATAAATTAAATTGACATGCATTTCTTTCTATTTCCTATATATTTATTATTTAAGAGACAAAATTCAATGAAGTTTAGCTTGACTATATTGTGAGATAAAAGGGTAAAGGTTATGGTACCAAATGAAGAAATGCTAAATTAACACGAGCAATTAAAGAGAGGTAGTAAATCAGTTGTTTAAAATACTTTTTATTAGCAATAAATTTTATGTTCTATTTACATCCTTATCATCTAAATCGAAGATGGTTAATGTTTTTTGTTGATGCATTGTTGAATTATGATCAATGGAAATCGATCACAATTGTGGATTTGTTAGTATTGACATCCAAAGTTAGCAACTACAAACAGCTAGCGGATTCATAGATGAAATCATAATTAGGAAATTGATTGCAATGCCTAAGTATAYGCAATTTATAAATAATACAGAATGAATAAGGTATCGATCCCACAAGGATTTGATGTTTAGTGATGGTCTAAGTATCTAATTAAAATGAAATAATGGTTTAGAGTGGACCATCGCACGATGGTAAACAAACTTTTGATTTTTGAGATCTAGCAAATAATGCAAGTAACGAGGATAATGCAGCTTGTGATTAGACACCACATATGCCTTGAAGCAGAACATTCGATGTCAGTGGAATTGAACATTTTTGGGAGCTCTTTTGAAAATTTTAGATCTTTTGAAGATATGGGTACAAGTGAGTAAATGATAAAGAATACTTCCTCCTATGTTTCTTCCTACAATTCCCCTCTGTGTGAGGGTTGAATGATGAAAGGTTCATGGTCTGAATGAGTCGATGTACCATGAAAAATCTACAAGTTTTTCATCAATCAATGGCTAGAGGTCGGTTGAGTCTCACCCAAAACCTAGCCTCTTCCCCCCTACCATTTTGCACAAAGCAAATTATCTGCCTCAAAATCCGAGATCCCTTAACCTTGCTTCTTCTGTTGCCCTCCTAAAAGCCGCAAACTGGTTGTGGCTTCTTCTTGCCCCATCTTCGTTCTTCTTGCAATGAGAACTTCATCCTTCCATTCATTTTTTCATAACATAGCTAAAACGCCCCCCAAATCGTGTCTGCCYACAGTCATACCATGCTTAAAACCCATTTTCTGTTGAATCCTCTCAATGCTCCTTTTTCTTGCCTTCATCTCACTGATAAATAGAACCATGGGATCTTCCTTGAAGATGAGCCGTTTCAAGGCTCGAGTTGCACTTTCTAAAAGTTATGAGTCAATCTTATTATGTAACATATGTATACAAATAGCAACTCATACATAATCATTATATGTTAAGTATTTGTTCCAAATGGCCTATTTTTTAGATTATCTCAACAAACGACTTATTTTTCTAATTGTTTCTATTTATGGTATTGACGCCATAAAGTGTAGTATGGCCTTGATCCAATCCTCTATTGCTTCTTAATAGTTTTGCTGTTAAAATTAGTTAAATTTAACAAATGAAAAAGAAAAAGAGGGCACAATTACGAGGTTGTTCTTCTTAATGTGTGCTTATTTTTAAGCTATTAAAAAAATATTTATGGATAAGTTACTTATTTTAGTATGTCAGGCTGTTCTCTGAGGCTGTTCTCTTTTGTTGAAAATGTAATATGAAATTGAGTCTCCAGTGTCTTTAACCTTTAGCACAATCCCCTCAATCACAAGCATGTCAAATCTAATCGTAAAAGTTTGGAGCAAATCACTATATCAATTCTCTTCAGCAATCCAAGGAGCCCGAGGGCTCCTACGACTTGCCCCTCTCTCATCTCAGACCATTGTCAAGTGCAGGCAGTGGAGTCCATACAGATTGCTTGGTAGTAATTGTTTATACGAATCTCTCACGTGCAAAATAATAATACCAAACAAGAGAAATATGTAACAAAAAATTAATCTTATAAATTTAATAAGAAAATATTATAATCTCTGAAATATTTTCTGGTCAAGAACTCAAATTCTTTAATTCTTTTTTTTTTGGGATTTTCTAAAGGCTTTACAGTTTGAGTTGATGCTCTTTCTCTTAAACTTCCTTCTATATGAATTTATAAACTTATCCTGTTTTGGCTTCTATTCATAAACTAAGCAAATTGATTTGAAGCAAATTGATTTGATTGGTTAAAATCTCGTTAAGGGCGATGTGTCATTACTTGATTCGTCATACTGCATCATTGATTTTTATTAGCTGAACCTTTTCATCCTTGATAATTTTTAAATAAATTACGAGAATTTAATTTGGTACAATTTTCATACTTACAAATTGCTTACAAAGAATTGTTCAGGAGGTACCGTCCAAAGAAGGTCTTGAATGGATAAATTCCAAATCATTTTATGCCGTTGGGCTGGATTCATGGACTCTTTGGGCTGATCTAATGGACCAGAACATCAGGCCTAACCCAACCTTGGATGAACCCTTTGCATGCTTTCTCTATCAATCCAAGACAACATTGCACTGGTTAAAGCTTATTTGATCTTGTTGTGATATAATCAAAAGATAGTCCATTATTTTATCACTTGCTAGAGTAAATCACATATTTGAGATTTGACTTCAGCCACTCAGTGGGGTCTCCTCTTCATATAAGACCGTGAGGTTTATCGTCAAATAACTCTTCTGACAAGTTGATCAACGTCAGAAAGTGAATAGACATGCAAGCACATATTGGYCATTAGAAGGTTTTAAAGTATCTGAGCGCCACTTTCTTTCTCAGCCTATGAGGTATGGACATTCCTGTAATCAACTTCTTCATGAAGATTCGCTGTATATATTTTTCTGTCCCGTTTGCGCATCTCTTTTAGTCGATGTCTGTGCTGGTTTCGCCGTTGGAAGTGCGGCAACGGTGGCATCTTCAAGCGCTGCAATAGCGTCTTTCTCCAGCCGCCGAGGCGTCAAGGCTTTGCGGCAGCCCTTGATCTCTTTTCTATGCAGATTTGCAGCGGCCCGAGCTTTGCAGAGGTGGCTAACAATTTTTAGCCTTCTATTTCTGCTTTCTGTTTCTACCTTCTSTTTCTGCTTTCAACCATCGTCTGCAGGACAACTACCGGTCTTTGCACATCCCAATCCATATTTGGAGTCTTTGGCATTGAATACAACTACAGGTGTTCTTTTCTTTTTTTAAGGTCTGAAGGTTCAAGACGTCGACGAAGCGCCGTGGCAAGATTCAGCTCTTGCAAGCCAAGAGCAGTCGAAGCGGCGGCGACACCGTTTGATGGTGGCGTTGGACCGATCTTCTCGGCGGCGGTTCCAAAACCATTTGGCATAGAGATGAAGCACGATACAAAGACTGCCACAAAAAAGAGTACTAGGACTACCACCACAATGATCTTTCCTGTTATCTCGAGCACACCTGGATCATCTAATTTCCTACCCACCATTTGGCATCCTATATTTTCTTGGCAGACAGCCATTGTGGATTATGAACCGAAACGATAATCCAATGCTAATAGGAAAACTTGAGCAGATATTTGAGCTGGGCTTGGTTTGGAGATTGCGCTTGGCCAAGTGTTGATCCTTTTCTTTTCCTTCTCTTTCCATAATTGAGCTTGGGTCTTTTGCATCACATTTTTTGTTTGGGCAATGAACTTCCTCGGGCCGCACTCTTTTTTGCTTCTTTTTCTTATTTCATCTCTTTCTTTTTCTTTTTTTTTTTAAGACTCACTTTTTCTGATTTCTTTTTTAATTCTCTCTATTTTCTTTTCTCTCCTTTTTTCTTGCATTTTTTTGCACCTTTTCTGCCTCATTTTTCTTTTAGATCATAGGGACGGAGGCTTCGATTTCAAGTTATGGAGCACCAACTTGGATCAAGGTGATCTGTTTTAAACCATCACGACTAAGAACATGGACTTTTTCTTTTCTCTCCTTTTTTATTGCATTTTTTCTGGCACCTTTTCTGCCTCATTTTTCTTTTAGATCATAGGGAAGGAGGCTTCGATTTCAAGCTATGGAGCACCAACTTAGAGCGAGGCGATCTATCTTACACCATCACAATTAAGAATATCGACTTTGAAGACTTCGACCTTAAGCCTTAAGTTGTTTTGAGATTCCAATTTTAGATAGGAGRAGAGTCAATTTATACCATATATTGACTTTGAAGGCTTCGACTTTAAACCATGAATTTCTTCGAAGTCCAATTTATCATAAAAGGAGGGTCGATTTACATCATAGAAAAAAAAAATAAGTATACTCAGGCTTAATTCTTGCACGGAACAGTGAACTAATTTTCTTTCAAGAGAAAACAGCTTAGAGTAGATAAAAAATGATAAACTAATAATTAGAATTCGGCAAGAAAATAATTAAAATAGAATAATAATTTTTGAAATAAAATTTCTAATTAAACATGGCTTAGTTAAAGTAATTAAATTCACACTAGTTCAAATAATTGCTCATTGATTCAATAAATTACTCTACAAAGAGATCCAATTTTAATTAATAAACTCAGATACCAGGTTTATCAAACTAGCTTGTTATTCCCTTTTGACGTATTAGACTATGATTTGTCACTATATTAAATCACAACAAACAATTACGGATTTTCCTAGTTTAACTTGGCTATAAGCTATTAAACTCGTCAAAATATCTATGCATAATATTCTATCAAGTCAACCAACTATTAAGTAATAATTATAAAGAATAACAAATATTTACTAGAAATTGAGAATATAAACACATTTAGATCTGACAATTGAGTTGAACTAATATTTCATTGATCCCTTAACCTGAATAGAAGAACTTGCAAACAAAATATAATGTGGAAATGAATAATGTCTCAAGTGAATAGATAATGGATAATAAGATAGTTCATGTTGGATTATGGATAATGGAAAATGGGCCATTCCTACCTTTCTTGTGTTCCCTTATATAGAWGATTGGAAACAACAAGAATTCTTTAGTTATCGTAACTAACTAATTTAAATATTAAGAATCTAATCTAATAATGAAATAATGCTTAAATATCAAATTTTTAATTATAAGTGATATATATCCATAAAAATCCTCCCTAGACAATAGGGATCTTTTAAAAGATAGTCTTTCAAACTTGAAAATAACTGCTCAAATTTGTCCAGCCACGTTCCCATCCAGTAAATTTTGTGCACTACTGAAATTTGCCTCAAAATACTCCAATAATGCCTCATTTTCTCTCATTACCTTCAAAAAGTCTTAAATAGATAAAATATCAAGAAAATACGTAATTAGTGCAATAAACTGATTCCATAATCCATCAAATAGTTTACCATTATCGCACTAATTTGGACTCTATTAACTCCCTCATACCTAAAAGACGCTTGTCCTAAAGTACTTCCKCAAAAATAAAACAAAACAAAAGACACAACACATAATAAGCAAAACCTAATAATTTCAAAACTTTTTCAATGAATGCACACTCATATGTGAGCTAAAGTCCAATAAAAATCACATGCARTACATARCACTCAACCAAAGTAAATGTTAACCCCCTTAATAATCGCCTCAAAATTTAAAACATACACTTCCCAACCAATCTCAAAAGAATAAGTATTCTTAATCACTCAAATGTGTATACGGGTTAATATCACTCAAGTTGACAAAAATGGCATTACCATAAGTTTGCACAGATATCACACCGCCACCACTATAAGCAAACTTCATACGCCAATCAAAAGGTCTTTAATTGGTTTTAATGGGCTAGGGTCATAGGTAGGATTAAAGAAGGATATAAAAAGGGTTTAAAAATATCAAAGAGAATGCACRGCCTATCAAATGACATTCAATCTTGCCGATCTTGCTTTTAGTACTTGACAACTCTTTTTCCTCAATTTCTGCATATCATAAAGTAGCTCAAAACACCTCATCAAATTACAATATTTCTACTACTTGCAATCATTTTCTTTCTCTTTTTGCTCTTCTTTTTTATATATTTTCACTTTCTTTGGTTCTTTTGTGTACATGATTTCTTTCATATAAGATATGTAACCATAGTTGTCAACAACAATTCATGTGTTTCACCGAGTATTTCACTTATCAATAAACTAGTCATGCCTTTCTTTGACATTTGGATTCAAAGATGGTCTATAATCAAAGAATATGGCCAAGGATTGAATTTTTGTGGTTTAGTCAAAGAAAAGGATGATAAGGCTCAAAAGGGGATTTACTAAGGGATAATTTTCAAAGGTTGGTTAGTCAAAGGCCAAAAAAGGTATCCTAAGTGCCTTAATATTTTGGTGCATAAACCTAAATAATTTTCAAAGGTTGATTAGTCAAAGGCCTTGACATGAATAATGGTACAAGTTCTAGAACAACCACCTAGTGCTCAGTCAAAGAAAATTTGAGCATATAAAAAGAAAAGCTCGTTAAGGCTCAAATCTCACATATAGGTGATTTTTTTGGGTTGATCTATGCATATTCATTATTTAAGGTAGTTAAGGGGAACATATTTCACATATGCTGGAAGTGACTACTTCTACGTGTAATCAAATAGGGTTCAACTCAACAAATAACATACAAAGCATTGGAATTTTTGAGATCCTAATTTAACTTGTAAACAAACACCAAAAAGAAAAAGAACAAAAACGAAAAATAAAATATTTTTGTGTTTTTTTCCATGTTTTTGACAAACAAGCTCTACTAATACAAAAAAAACAAACAAATAAATCTCTTCCACACCTAAAGGGCTCAATGTCCCCAATGAATCACTAAGGAGAGGAAAAGAAAACATGAATGAACAAAAAGAGTGGCTACAACATAAACAAATAGAAAACACAATCTACAACTAAAAACAAAATGGAAGTCAAAAAAAAGACAAGAAAAAGGAAAAAGGAAAGCAAGAAAGGGACTGCCGTATGGGAAAGAAAGAACATAAAATCTGTACTGCTCCAAGTAGGTGGTAGTTAGTGTCTCCTCGCATGTCAAATGACGGTTAGTATCTCCCTGCCATCCTCAATCTGCCGAAGGAGAGTCATGGTAGACTCGAATGAATGAGGCATATTCGATGTTGGGGGAGTAGGGGAACCTACAAAAGAAGGGACATATTAGCTCGGCAGAACCTGCACATTAACAGCAAAGTGGTTAGTGGAATCAACATAAACAATTGCTATCCTATGTAAAAAATCGAGATCAATAACGTCCATGGAACATGCTATGTGCATATCCGTAGAAGCTACATAGAGGACCCCTAAACAAATCGCCAAGTTGTGCAATAGGTGAACCTAAGACCAAGGGCATTTAGGGTGGGAAACTACATGTTGAAACTGCATGTCTAACCAAAACCCGCAATTAACTCTAAATCTCTTATGCATACACTAGAGAAGAAAAACTCAAGTTTAGTGACCACTAAAGAACTATCCTTTCTACTAGAAAACTTGCATGTCAACAATCGATGGCATAATTGCAACATAATATCAGAAAGGTAAGACCTCTTAGACACCCTGGGTTTTGCCATAGTTAATTCAATCAAAATTAAAATCATGTGTGTCTGAAACTCCTCAAGATAATCACAAGAACAACTCAACTAAGCATAATCATCAATCATGTGATCATTTGGAAATCCCAAAGCCACATTAAAATCATTTAGAGATATATTAAATTCATGTGCCATTAAACAAAATAAATCAAAGTAGTGATTTCTAATACACAATCTGTGGTGGGAGAGAGTGAAAACAAGCTATAAAATTCTATAGCCAATTCAGTAAAAGGCCTATAGCATCAAAATACTAATGAACAACAGTCATATCAAATATCTAACTTAAATAAGGCCAATCAAGCATTTTACTCGAGGTAATTTTACGTGAAAAACGGGTGATATAACGCACCTTAGCGACTTCTAAAGTGAATCGAAGGTGACCTTTGAGTGTAGGGGCCGTGGGAGATAGAACAACTTTTCCTTTACATGCTCGGGATTGTTGGATGGTTAGTATAACACCCCCAGATTAGGAACCTTATTCTAACCTGGGAATGTTATGTCATTCCATTCGTAAATAACTAACTATCATTTAAAACTCAACATTCATTTAAAAATGAAGACAGCGAAAGTCTCAACAATTTAAACCATTCAAAAATAATATATATTATTACATAAATCGATTCGAAAATCAGTTTTCGAGTATCATAGCTCGCCCACAAGCGACCTCCTCGCCCCATCTGGTTACATATCATCTGAAATGACACATAAGAAAAGAAATGAGCTAAAAAGCCCAGTAAGTAACCTCAATGTATGGATGCATCAACCTGTCCTACATATCATGAAATTATAAAATTTCGCCTTTAAATGAAAACTACTTTCTAAACATTCCTTTTTCAAAATCTCATTACAAAACATTTCCTTCAAAATTCACTTACAGTAAAACATTTCATTTCCTTTCATTCGTGATCTCACTAGAGTGTAACGCCTAGCCACTAAGCTCTGCAGTGGGCCATAGTTATTTGGAACCCAATTCTATTCCTACCGGTAGAACCGCAAAGCGGTTAACATTCATAAAAAAGTTTTCTTTCCATTCTGTCACCTCCAAGAAGGTGAACATTCCATTCTTACCTACCCTCCAAGAGGGTAGGGTCAAGTGCGCCGGTCCCCCACACCCCATTTTCCACTCACATCTTTTGTGGTTAGGTTTACACTCCTTTTCAAAAACTTTAGCATTTTCATAAATTTACATTTTTCTTTAAAATTCCATTTCCTAAACCATTCACCTTCTAAGTGTGTGAATGGCTCATGCCAAATGTGATGTAGAATTTCTAACTACATGCTCATGACATGAAATGCATACAACCTTATATAACATTAACATTCCAAGAAATAGAAACAAGATATGAAACATAATGAGCATATCATTTGACATAAAAGTGCTACAGGATATGAAACACATTAACCATTCGACACACAATTATACCACACATCATCATTATAATCCCATACACAATATATTCGAGGCAACCAAAACAGTTTCAGTTACATTCATTCATAACATTAATGAAGAATGTGAGGATTACTGTATAGAGTCCTGTACGCGTAATCAGGTTCTCACTTAAGTTGCAAAAGTGGACTCCTTCAAACCGATCTTATCATACAGCCCCGCGAAATGACCTTTAAGTTTCACGATATCCAAATGTCTCGGCGGAATGGCAATGATTCCTAGGCATGCGCTCAAGCAACGCCGCCCACAATAGCCGTATGGGTTGCTGCCTGGGCGATGGTGGTGGCCTGGGCCACTGGGCGCTGGGCCCCTGGGCCCCCGCACTGGGCGCCTAATGTTTGTTGGCTTCCTGGTACTGCTAAGTTATCGGGCCCCTTGTCCTTGGCCAAAACAAACAACAGCAATGTTCTGGTCGACTTTCTGCAAACTGCGGCGGCGGAACAGAACCGCATCGGTGAGCTAGAAACAGCGTCGGCTCAAGGTCTGGTTGGCGACAGAGAGAGTCAGGCGAGCCAGAGGCGACTGTTTGGCATGAAGGTTCCAATTCGACTAGAAACTGGAGATGGTGTCTCAGCAAATAAGCCTCGGGCCCTTGTCGATGGCTCGGAGGACGGGATCTCTTTTGGTTCCAGAGCCCATCGTGATTGTGTCCAACACAACAGAAGGTTTTGATGGACATGGATCGCGCGGCGCCTCTGGCGTGACATGACTCGCCACAACGTGACCAGAACGGCACGAACGAGGCAGAGCCGCCAGCATGGGCGACGCGCAACAGTAAGGATGGGCCGACCGCCGCAACACAGTAAAGCTTTGGCTATGCGGGTTGCATTGCCCCGTTTCGCCTCCAAAAACGACTTAATATACCTGATAAGCAAAACCTGGTTTACGCAACTCCGAGGAGCCGACCGCTGCCCAATTACATGCTGCGAGCCAAAACGTTCCCTCGAGCACTGGCATGAGGGAAAAGGACGGCCCCTGCTGATCCGCCACGCAGCCCGACGACGAGTGGTGGCCACTTCAAGTGTCAGCCAAGGAGAAAGGAAGAGAAGAAGAGAAGGAAAAGTCACGACGAGGGCATCGGGTAGGCAGAGGAGGAGCGGCAAGTAGAGAAGAAAAAGAGGCAGTGGGTAGGGCTTGGGCGGCGGCGGGAGGAGGAAGAAGATAGTTTCTTTGGCGTTTTTCTTTTTCTTTTCTTTTCTTTTTTCTTTCTTTTTATTTTCTTATATATTTTCTTTTCTTTTTCTTAAATTTATATTTTGGGCTGTAATCCGAACCCTTTGGGCCTTCCCATCCAAATTTAACCCAAAATTCATAAATTTAATATAATGGGCTTCCTTTCGATAAAAAGCTCAACTTCTAACTAACAAATAAATAGGCCTACGAGTCGAGCCTTTAATCAAATGATAACTCTTATTCGACACGGACAATATTTTCGCACCTATTAAACATACAGTTTAAAAATATTAATTATATATAAAATGTCCAACCCTAGTTAGCACATAATTTCACAAGATCAAACAAAAATTCATAAAAGTAAAATGCGGGGTGTTACAATACCCTATCCCATAAAATAAATTTCATACTCGAAATTTAGAGTTCACTAAAGGGTTGTAGATACTTTGTACGCATCTCGTTTATCTCTTTTCTATGTTGCCTCTTAAGGGCCATAACAAGTAGCCTATTCACAGATCAATCTTAGAAAATATCTAGCACCTAAAGTTGATCAATGAATCTTCCATCCTAAACAATGGGTGCCTACTCATTATCGTCACCTCGTCCAATTCTGTATAATCTATACATAACCTCATAGATCTATCAGTCTTCTTCGTAAACAATACATGTGCAACTCATGGTGAAAACTAAGTACATGATCATTAACTCCATTAGTAGGACTAGTCCTCCAATTAAACCTCAAAAATATTCTTGAAATATTAAAAGAACACTAGATACCCAATGGTATTTTAACTTTTCCTGCAATAACTCACATTTTGGCCTTTTATAATTCTATTAGATCCATAAACCCTATTTTATATATTGAGAAGCTTACATAGATCATCACTTCTTAAATTGCGCTAGATCCAACCTACCATATTTATTCCAATCAATTCTAATTCCTTTCCTCAAAACATCTTAATCTCCTCAATTACAATTAAAATCAGATCAACTTCTTAAAGAAGAAATTTTACCAATCTCCAAACAAAATAGAAATTCAACCAATGATCTTCTCATCAAAAGCCAAAACCATCAAAAGTCAAAATCGAAACCTTATAGTCCGAATTCAAATC
>MEJB01000029.1:3941065-3983539 GCA_001752375.1 Rhazya stricta | reverse complement strand
TCTGGGTGCCTGGGGGTCGGTGTGCCTAGGTGTCGAGCGCCTGGGCTCACACGCTGGGCACCTGTGCTTGCTGGGCACTGGGCGCTTGGTATTGCTGAGTACAGGGCCCCATCCTTGGCCAAACAAACACCGGCAATGTTTCTGGTCGACTTTTGGCGAACTGTGGTGGCGAGCAGAATAGCGTCGGCACAAGGTCTGGTCTGCTAAGGGAGAGAGTCGGCAAGCAGAGGCGACTGTTTGGCATGGAGATTCCATTCAGCTAGAACTGGAGATAGTATCTCAGCAAACAAACTCGGCCTTGTTGATGGCTAGGAGGACAGGATCTCTTCTAGTTCAGAGCCCATCGGTGATGGTGTCGCAACAGAAGGTTTCGGTGGACACGGATTGTGCGCTTCTGGAATGACGCGACTCGCTGCGACGTGACCAGAAGCGACGACGAGCAGCAGCCCAAGATAGGCGACGCGCAATAGCGAGCTTGGCTGTGTGGATCACATCGCCGCGCTCCTCCGAACGACTACAGATCTGATAGCAAATTTGGTCACGGCTCCGAGAGTCGAGGGCTGGCGATGCGTGCTGCGAGCGGCATCCCTCGAGCATCGGCATGGAAGGAACGGTACTG
Organism: Rhazya stricta; assembly: GCA_001752375.1. Lineage (NCBI taxonomy): Eukaryota > Viridiplantae > Streptophyta > Magnoliopsida > Gentianales > Apocynaceae > Rhazya > Rhazya stricta. Next base: position 3,982,920 of record MEJB01000029.1, on the reverse strand, counting down.
GCAGAGATCTTCTGTGCGATGAGCGGCCTGCCGATCGCACGCAGCGACGAGCGGCAGCCACTTCAAGTGTCGGYCAAGGAGAAGGGAAGAGAAGAGGAGAAGGAAAAGTCACGACGAGGGCATCGGGTAGGCAAAAGAGGAGCGGAAGTGGCAGCGGTGAGAAGAGAAGAAAAAGAGGGGCGGGTAGGGCTTGGGCGGCGGCGGCGGGATGAAGAATATGAGAGTTTCTTTAGGGTTTTTCTTTTTCTTTTCCTTTTCTTTTCTTTTTTCTTTCTTTTTATTTTCTTATATATTTTCTTTTCTTTTTTTAAATTTATATTTTGGATTGTAATTCGAATCCTTCGGGCCTTCCCATCCAAATTTAACCCAAAATTCGTAAATTTAATATAATGGGCTTCTTTTCGATAAAAAGCTCAACTTTCGACTAACAAATAAATAGGTCCACGAGTCGAGTTTTTAACCAAATGATAACTCTCATTCGACATGGACAATATTTTCGCATTTATTAAACGTACRATTKGAAAATATTAATTACATATAAAATGTCCAACCCTAGTTGGCACACAATTTCACGAGATCAAACAAAAATTCATAAAAGTAAAATCCGAGGTGTTACAGTTAGGGTCGTCGCCGGTGCTAGTAATGTCACCAGAACAGGTGGAATTGGAGAAGGAATGGCAGAGGAGGATGGGGTTATGCGTTAGAGTGATATTTCTTGGGAGTTGTGGCACACAAACTAAGAAAGTTAGAACAAAAGGGTGGTCGATGCCAGTCGGCAATGGAGGGGAGTATAGATCGGAGGCCGGTGAAGAAGAAATAGGCAAAGTTGACGCTGGAGGTGGAATCATGGACTGTCGAGTAGAGAGATGCRTCGCTCGAGGGGCATTGGATGTTTTTGGCGTTGGCAAAAGTGCAGTGCAATTCATTTGGCGAGAAGGTGATGGCTATTCTATTTGGGAAGCAGCCAAATTGTGATTAGTTTTGTTAGATCTGCACCAATGAGATGCACTCGGAGTGTAGATAGATGATGGAGGTAGTGAAACTACCTCATCAGAGGAAGAATAGGACAGCACCATYGTTTATGGAACTCGTGATGACCCATGACTACGATGTGTTGTGAAAAAGGGATRGAATTATCTTGGCCTATGGTGGTGACTGGAGTGATGTCGGAGAGGCGATCAGAGTAYAGAGAAGATAGTAACGACGGTGGTTGGCAAATAGCAGTWGCARWTAAGATGGCAGAGATGGTGGCGGCGGCTGTTAAGGAAAAAGAGAGAAAAGAAAATTAGGGTTATGGTAAATAGGTAAAAGCTAGAAATTAAAAGAAAGTAAAATGCAAAAAAGAAAAAGAGCAAAAAATAAAGAATTTTTTTGGATTTTCTGAAAATAAAAGAAAAGGAAAATCTCTTGAGTTCTTCTGAAAATAAAAATAATATGAAAATATTTTTGAATTCTTTGAAGTTTTTTTCTATTTGATAAAAACCACATGGCCATATGTTATTTTACTAGTGCTTCTAGAAGATTGATGGCGTCTCATAGGTGGAACTTTAAAAAAAACATATGGCATATGATAAATTTGAGTGAATTTTGCCTCCGATAATCATACAGGCATACGGTAGGTTAAGTCAATTACTGGAAAATTCTAAGAAACTCCAAAAGTACCTACGAAATTTTTCTTCAAAAATCAAGCAAGTCAATTATCACTCAAGATGGGAAATAGATAAGTAAGAAAACAAAAGAGGAAAACATGAAAATCATCAGGTTGCCTCCCAACAAGCGCTTTTCTTTAGTGTCTTTGGCTAGACGAACTCGTTGCCTGAAGTCATACATAAATAGAATGAGCTAATTTCATCTTCATAATTTTCAGTACCTCATATTCGCCAAAGAATGGTTTAACCCTTTAACCATTTACCTTAAAACTTTTAATCTCCATCATACTTTGCGAATTAATACTCACCACTTCAAAAGGGCTAGCAAACGGGTTCTAAATTTCACAGGCATGAACTTTAGTCTAGAGTTAAAGAGTAAAAATTTTTGACCCATATGAAACCACTTACGACTTAGATTCTTGTCATGGAACAACTTTGTTCACTTCTTTTATATTCTTACAGGTTTCATAAGCCTCCAGTCAAATTTCCTCTAATTCTTGAACTTGGAGTTTTCATTCACCGTGCACTTCCTTGCCATCCAGGCATGATATTCAATTTCGACAAGCAAATGACATAATTTCAAACAAYAACCTATAGGGTGACATCCCTATTGGAGTTTTATAAGTTGTGCRATATGCCCATAGTGCATCCTTCAATCTCAARCTCCAGTCCTTGCATCTRGGATTTACTATTTTCTCCAATATACCTTTAATTTCCCTTTTTGAAATTTCCACTTGTCCATTCGTCTGTGGATGGTAAGCAGTTGCCAGATGGTGATGTACTCCAAAATTTTTCAATAATGCATCCACTGTGCGATTGCAAAAATTAGTACCTTGGTCGCTAATAGTTGCACAAGGCATCCCAAATCTGCTAAAGATGTTCGACTTAAGAAACCTACAAAAATTTAGCATCATTAGTTCGTGGTAGCTTTTGCTTCTACCAATTTCGAAATGTGATCCACAACAAGTAAAATGTAAACACTTCTAAAGGAACTAAGAAATGGGCCTATAAAATCCATGCCCCAAATATCAAAAATTTCACAAACAATAATAGGCACTTGAGGTATTTCATTTCTTAAGGATATATTACCTACTGTTTGGCATTTCTCACAAGTTTTGTGGAAAAATTAACAAACCTTAAACAATGTTTTTCAATAAAACCCACAATCTAAAATTTTCTTGCTGTCCTCTTAGGACCAAGTGTTCCGCACAAGCAGAAGAATGATAGTAAGTTAAAATGGAATAGACTTCCTCTTCAGGAATACAATGATGAATAACTTGATTTGAGCAAATTTTCCATAGATACGGTGCATCTTGTATAAAATATTAAGAATCACTATTCATCTTACCTTTTCATGCARAAMTTAAACCATGTGGAAAAATTACARAAGATGCTGCAAGCCAAGGTTCCCTACCCTTTTTACCTTATAGAGTTAGCAAGTCTTCATCTGTAAATGCATCAGAAATAGGTAAAAGGTCTTCCTTTCTAACCAGATGACTCAATGATTGGCCACATGATTTTCTCCCCCTTTTCKATATTTTATTTCCCAATCAAATTCTTAGAGCAGCACGGACCATCTTATTTCAGAACTTCGGGTCTTTTTTTAAAAGCAAATACTTCAATCCTGCATGGCCAAAGAACACTTCAACCTTAGAACTAAGCAAATAAGATCTAACCTTTTCAAAGGCAAAAATCAATTTCTCATAGTTCTTTCTCAATTGTGGTATAGTTGCGTTGGGCTGGATTTAGAGTTTTAGATGCATAATAAATCACATGATTATTTTTTCAATTTTTTGCCCTAAGATAGCCTAACTACATAATGACTTGCATCGCACATGAGCTCGAAGGCTAAATCCTAGTTTAGAGGTTGGATTATGGGTGCTATAGGTAATTGGGTYTTCAATGAATCAAATGCCTTCTTGCACTCCTCTCAGAACTTGAATGGCACATCTTGTTGCAACAATCTTGTTAGTAGAAACTTGCATAACCAAGAAAACCATGAATTTCTTTAATATTAGTTGGATATGGTAATTTGAAAATTAAATTAACCTTAGCTTTGTCTACCTTTATGCCCCTAGCAAAAACAACATGCCCTAGGACTATTCCCTCTCTAACCATGAAATGATATTTTTTCATAATTAAGGACAAGATTAGTTTCGAAGCATCTTTTTAATTATTTTGCCAAATTATCAAGACATTAATTGAAAGAATCTCCATAAACAATAAAGTCATCCATAAAAAATTCTATGCAATTTTCAATCATGTTAGAAAAAATACTCATCATTCATCTTTGGAAAGTCCCAGGTGCATTACAAAGGCCAAAAGGCATACGACAATAAGCAAATGTACCAAATGGACACTTGAAAGTATTTTTCTCCTGATCTTCTTAGGCCACAAAAATTTGAAAATATCCCAAGTACCCATATAAAAAGCAAAAGAATAACTTACTTGTAAGTCTCTCAAGCATCKGGTCAATAAATGGAAGTGGAAAATGATCCTTTCTAGTGGATGCATTTAGTTTACGAAAATGTATACACTTGCACCATCYAGTTTGCAACCTCATAGGTATTAATTCATTTTTCTCATTTTTAACCAATTGAAAACCAGATCTTTTTTGTTACGATATGCATAGGAGTCACCCACCGACTGTTAGAAATATTATAAATTATTTCTAATTCTAAAGGTTTAAGAATCTCTTTCATAACTACCTCTTTCATGACTAGATTCGATTTCCTCTATGGGTCCCTCATAGGTTTGGCCTCAAAACTCTAATAAAAATCCTACACATACAAAGTGAAGGACTTGTACTTTTGATATGTGCAAGAGTCCATCCAATCGTATTTTTATGTTCTCTTAAGAGTCATACTAGGCTTTCCTCTTGAATTTCATTGAAAGTCCTTGTTGATTATTACTGGTAAGGTATCATTCTTTCCCAAATATACATATTTAAGATGTTTAGGAAGATGTTTCCAACTCCAGTTTAGGTGTCTGCACCACAGAAGAAATTTATTTTTCAATACTACAAAGTAAGGGTATATTAGGGGATACTAACCTTTTTGACATTTCTTCTAATGAGTATAGTACCATGATAGCTTCTCGAAGTTTTTCATCAGTTTGCTCTTGCGCCTCCTTATCAATAAAATTGTTGGTTAATACCAACTCTAATTTGTCCTGCAAAAAATGAGTTTCCACATCTTGTAGAGTAAATTAAATTAATATTAAAAATTTCCTCATGATCATCGAGATACTTCATAGCTTCAAAAACGTTGAACGTGACCATAGCACCATCAAATTCAAAAGTTAAAATCTCTTTACCAACACCAATTTTTGTCCTTGAAATTTTCATGAAAGGCCTCTCTAACAAAATGAGAGCTCATTTTGCTGCACAAGAATCGTCCATGTCAATAATATAAAATCAGCCGAAAATATTAATTCATTAGCTTTAACCAAAACATCTTCAATCATGCCTTCGGGATATGCACTAGACCTATCAGCTAGTTGAATAATTACTCTAGTTTCTTTTAAAGGTCTAATTTTAACTCTTTATAAATAGATAAAGACAACACATTAATTGAGGCTTCTAAATCTACCATGGCCTTTTCAATCTTTTTATTACCAATTATACATGAAATTTAAAACATGCCAGGATCTTTACATTTTTTTAGCAATTTCCATTTGATCACTGCTAAGACACTTTCTCCTACTAAACTTTTTTCATCATCCTTAGATTTTATCTTTTTTATATAAAAGTCTTTTAGAAATTTTGCATACCTGGGTACTTGTTTAATGGCATCAAGAAGTGAGAGATCAAAATCTACCTTGCAGAATCTTTCTAACATCTCCTTTGTTTCTTCTTCTTTCTTTGTCCATGCCAATATGCTAGGAAAGAGAAGAGCAGTTAGTACCTTTGTATTAGAATTCTCTTGCTCATTTCTTACCTTCGAGGAAGAGGCTTTTTCGGAATTTATCTCAAACTTCTCAACATTTTCTTGAGCTTCTTCAGTTTGTTGATTTCTTTTCAATTCTTTGCCACTTCTAAGAATCATAGCACTCACATTTTTTCGTGAGTTTACTTCCACTTGTGATAGTAGCTTACTTTAGCTTGTTTCCAACTTATTCAAGGTGGATGGCAATTGTGTCATCTATATTCCGAAATGGTGAAGGCTCATTTCAAGTTTTAGATGGTTATTTTGATTTTCTTGCTACAAATATTTCGTAATATTAGCAAGGTCTTTAACAAGATCTTCTAAAGATGTACTTGTATTGATGGTTGCATGATTTGGTTGAGATGTCCTCACTTGCGGCTACTATTGAAAGTATGGAGCTTCATTTAGTCTATGATCTCTGAYCGCAATACTGTGAATTTCTTATAGATTCACTAGAACTTAKCTTTTTGCGCCACTCATTTGAGTGCCTTGAGGAGTTCTCCAGAGTAAGGGATCACACAAGAAGTTCACGAGAGAAGTACCTTGAGCTTAGGATCCAAGTAAGCATCCCTTTCCCCTAATCCAATTAGCCAGTCTAAAGCGCATGTGACAATATGAGGATTTGCACCCGGGATTCAGAATCGATCCCTTTTTCAAAAAGCGAAGCCGAGAATAGCTTCCAATTGAATCATCACCATTGGCATGGGGGCAGACTCGACTCTACTTGCCATAAAAAGAGGATTTCCCTAAGGCTTTGAACTGAAGCTCGGACAGATGAATGAATTACAAGGAAAACAAGAACGATAAAAGAAAATTCGAGGAAAGATGTAAAATTCGGATTCAATTAATCAATTGATAGAAAGAGGTCCCGCAGAAGTTCAACGTTATAAGAGAGATTATTACATATAACTTGCTTTTATGGTTTCCTTTTTTCATAAATCGGTAAAAGAAATGAGGGGAGCGAAGGAAGGGGAAGCTTGGATTCTGAAAGTAGAGCTGGTTGTTTTCCATGAGATGGCGCTATGTTAGGGTTACCTGTGGGAACGACCGAGAGGAAGGAAGGAGATGTTGTTGATGAGCTAGACTTGACCAAGCATATTGAGGAACCCACTCTTGCATCCATGTGATGTTCCTTGGATACCAAGGCCAAAGACAAATGATTGGACTGCTTTTCTATAGATTATATATTCACTTATGTAGCTTTCTTGATTGCCTCTACATCGGGCAAATTTAGTCAAATTTTTTAATTCTTTTTTGAATGTCTTGTATCCGCAAAAAGATCATTTCTTTCGATAGAGAGGGGGCCACCTTCTTATATTTCTACATCTAGGATTCGACTTGTATCATGGATGCTAATAGGAACTTAACCAAATTAACTTGCCCCAAAACATTAGGAGCATAAAAAATCCAAATGGAAAAAAAGATAGTAAAAGCTACCCAACCTACTAGATCCTTTACTTAAAAATAAGGGTAAGAAGCAATTTTATCCATCTCTAAATATACACCTAATGCATTATTTGATCCATATTGATGCAATGCGGCCAGATGAAGAATACTGGCGCCTACTAAAATAGACAGGAGTAAATGATGAAGACTAAAAAAAYGATTTAAGGTGGCATTGTCCACGRAGAAACCACCCCAAAGCCAAGTCACTATGGTATCTCCTACTATAGGTATGGCGCTAGCTAAGCTTGTAATTACTGTAGCTCCCCAAAAGCTCATCTGACCCCAAGGTAGTACATATCCTATAAAAGCTGTCACAATTATTGGACATATCAATAAACCCYTTCCYTTTTCACAAGCACCCACCCTGTAATACTAAAGCACTTAGATAACAACAAACACTTACCTGTCGTCCAAAAGCATCAAAAGAGTATCCTTATGCTTGCGCTTGGACGATAAGTGTTGAGCCATCGACAACTCGGAGTGAACCAATACCAATGACACGGGAATCACAATGAACATTTTACCTACAACACTACTCTTATGGTAAGGCCATATAGTGCTAACGGTTCGGCGACACAAATCAGCCATTGCACATAGTCAGACTTGTTAATAGGTAATGCAGGCCTCACCTATCTGAAATTTCAGCCCCAACCTCATTCCCTATCAGAAGCCATGAGCCAAGYGACCTTCAGACTAAAAGTAAGGAAGGACTCGGGCTTTCTTCCTCCTTTTTTTAGAATGAGTAAGATGTTTGAAAGGAGGATTCGATTAACTCTTTGTAAGCTTGCACAACTAAAATTTGGATGGTCTCTCCACCCTCGATTTTAGGTGATGGAAAATAGGTCATGTCGCCTTTGTGGCTGCCATAAGATCCTCCAACTGCACTTAGCTGTTCCATAGGTGCATCTCGAATAGTTGGACACATATCGGTGTTATGCACCAAATTGGAACATATACCGCAAGATTTTACTTGTTGTATTTGACTCGTTGTATTTGACTCATCCCTATAACCATTTTCTCAACCAATCATGTAAGTGTATCAATCTTATGATCAAAATTTGAAATATTTACATCATTCACTTTCCTTGGCACATCTTTCCTTGTATCGAATTATTGAGCATTTGCGGCCATGTTTGAGATAAGAAGCTTAGCATCATCAGGCGTCTTGTTTACCAAAGCACCTCCATTGGCTGCATTGATCATGCTCCTACCCATACACACTCGACCCTCATAAAAATGTTATATCAATATCTGTTCAGGAATCCGGTGATAAGAACAACTTGCACAAAGCTGTTAAAAACATTCCCAATATTCATATTAAGTTTCCCCATTAATTTGGCTTATTCCACAAATTTCTTTCCTTAYATTATCTGCCCTAGAAGCTGTAAAATATTATTCTAAGAATTGTTTTCTTAATTTTTCCCAACTAGTTATTGAACCACATGGGTAAGTAGTATAATTAATCCTTAGCTTTATCAGCTAAGGAAAATGGAAAAGATAGAAGTTTAATTTGATAATCTGTTATCCCTTGAGGATGCATAGAAGAACAGACAACAAGAAATTCCTTCAGATGTTTATGGGGATCCTCTCTTGTAAAACCATGAAATTTTGGAAGCAATTGGGTTAGTTCAGGTTCTATCTCAAAGTTAGATGTTAAACCCAACAGATTAATGCAAAGAAGCTGTTGACTAACATTAGGATTAGCTAACCGCTTAAGGTTCTAGTTCGTTGAGCTATGTTGACTTCGTCTTCCTCGCCTATTGACTCCTCAAACTTAGTTTCAATTTTAGAGAAACATGGATCAGTTGATGTAGTAGATGATTTGGTTGCTTCTCGCACTTTCTTCCCTTCACCTTTTTGCCATCTTCTCAATTTTTGGATCATAGACAAGCTTGCCTGTACAAGAAGATCTAGGAATACACCAAGGGATCGAATAAAATTGAAGAAAAATGATTACTGAAAACTGTTGCCCAGCAAGGAGGCCAAAATTTGGTGCGTTTTTAATTCACCAAAATAAAATAAGTATGCTCATCCTTAATATGGTATAATAGTAATCATAGTTGTCTCCCACAGGGAATAGTGAATTAATTTTCTTCCAAGAGAAAATAACTTGAGTAGACAAAAAAGAACTAATAATTAAAATTCAACAAGAAAATAACTAAAGTTATAACGATAATTTTTGAAATAAAATTCTCAATTAAATAAGGCCCTGGTAAATCCACACTAGTTTAAGCAATTGCTCATTGATTCAATAAATTACTCAATATTCACAAATAGATTGCTTATAGTTGTTAAAGAAAGATTTAAACAACCAATCTCTGCTTTAAGCGTTGATAATTAAAAGAAAAATCTTATTATTTATTCCCTAATCGATAGACAACACTAGAGATAGCACATGCAATGTAATGTATCAACAACACTGAGTACTAGGGCGACCAAATTCTAATTAATAAACTCATATAGCAGGTTTATCAAACTAGCTTGTTCTTCCCTTTTGACATATTACACTTTGATAGCAGGTGAAATTATGCCAATTTCTCACTCTATTAAACCACAAACAATTAATGATTTGCCTGTCTAACTTGGCCATAAGCTATTAAACTTAACAAAATATCTGCGCATAATATTTAATCAAGTCAAACAATCATTAAGTAATAATTACAAAGAATAACAAGTACTTGCTATAAATTGAGTATATAAGTATATTTTGATCTCACAATTGAGTTGAACTAATGCTTCATTAATTCCTTAACTAGAGTAGAAGAACTTTGAAACAAAATATAATGTGGAGATAAATAATGTCTAAAGTGAAAATGGATAATGGATAATGGATAATGTGACAATTCACGATGKATGATGGGTAATTGACAATGGACCATTCCTACCTTTCTTGTGTTCCTTGTATATAGATGATAGGAAACAACAAGAATTTCTTAATTATCTTAACTAACTAATTCAAATATTAAAAATCTAATGTAACGAAGAAATAATGTTTAAATATCAAATTATTGTTTACAAAGGATATATATCCCTAAAAATCCTCCCTARACAATAGGGATTTTTAAAATATAATCTTTTAAGGTTGAAAATAACTCCTCAAATTCGTCCATCCACTTGCTTACACGGTAAATTTTGTGCATTGCTGGAATTTTGCCTAAAAGTGCTCCAATAATGCCTCCTTTTTCCTCATTACCTCCAAAGAGTCCTAAATGTATAAAATAAAATTAAAACACGTAATTACTGMAATAAATTGGTTTCATAATCCATCAAATACTCTACAATTATTTTACTAATTTGGACTCTATCAGAAGACTTCAACTTTAAGATTTGAATTTCTTCAAGGTCTAATTTCTACGGGAGGAGGGTCAAACTTACGCTATCACTATGAAGGACATCGACTTTAAAGGCTTCGAATTCAAGCCTTGGATTTCATCGAGGTCCTAATTTTCTGTGGGWGCAGGGTCGATTTACACCATTACTACAAGGGACACAACTTTAAAGGCTTCAACTTTAAGCCTTAGAATTCTTAGAGGTCCTAATTTTTTGTAAGAGGATCTCGATTTCAGACCTTTGCTGGACTTTAGATCAATTAAACATTTGACTCCGCTATAAGAAGCAAAAAAGAAAATGATAGAAGACATAACTACACTTAGATGTTTTCTAAGTTGCCTATTTATCCAAAGAAGGAATCAAGTCAAACGTAGTTCATCTTTACACAATCTGAACTTGGAGTTCAAACTCGTGCAATCGAAGAGCATTTTGAAGTTTTGCAGATAGTTTTAACTCTTATCAAAGAGTAATGTGCAGTTTAGGCTTGTATACGAAGGAGCATCTATATTTGGCATTGTTGACTCCTTAGCTTTAAATTCTTTGGATGTACATCTTAATTAAAGAAGTCTCACAAAGTTGATCTCTATAATTTAGACTTAAGATCATCCATCGATTGACAAATTCGTTGATAGGTTGATCATCCCACTGTTGAATTCATCGACTGATCTGGGAGTATGATCTGTATACCAATCAAAAGTATTACCGTTAAGGGATCTAATAAGCTACTTGACAAGTAGATCTCTTTCAGTACCTTCACTGTTGCATGTTTCGACAAAGTCGGTTATATATTGTTTTAGATTTCTTTTCCTATCAAATTATTGAAGCTTGGAAGGTTGATAACCGATTGGCATTTGAAGACTACATGTCCTTTGATTATATAGTTTAGCGTACCCTTGAGAAGGTCTAGCCCTTCCTTTAGGTGATTTATTGAGATCAATCTATCAGAAGAAACTTGAATATTTGTTCTTCCATTGTAGTTTCAGATCTGACTTTGGATTGATATTGTACTTTAAGCAACTTTAGCAAATTCAACATTATTTATAATTTCTAGTTGCTTTCAATTTTGACATCTTTTCTCACAAAATRCACAAACTTGTAAGTTGAATTCCTATTTAGAGTAAATSTGATGTTTATGTTATGATGTAAAATACTTTGTTATGATTCTACATCCTTGATTTTTAGGGTTTCTTATGATGAATGTAATTTTATAGGTTTTCTCATGTTAGGGTTCCTATGTTGAATTCCTGTATTCTTGTTCCATCTGAAAGTGGCTCGTCTATTGATTGAACCACAAATAAACATTGGATATTACTTTAAAAAATTTGCCATTTATTTTTGCTGTCGAAAATATGTGCTTATGGGGCCTAGACATTAATAGAATTCATGCAATTGAGAGTTCCAACTATGTACCACATGTTTCAGAATTCAGAAGTATTCTTCAATTTATATGATTGGAATGGTTGATTAAAAAAAAGTTAGTTCTGGAAAGAGGGGGAAAAAAAAAAAAAAAAGGAAGAAAGAACCTTACATATCATGCAAATTGCCAAGAAATGGCACTTTCTGGACTGTTCAAAATTTCGGCACTTTTCATGACCAAAGGGAAATTACTAAAATTCTCGTATGCCAGTCCAAATACAATAAGAAATTCATCAGACAATCTCTCCAAACAAAATATTTGGCAGCAATTATTACACCTATCACAAGAATACATGTGTTTTGAGGATATCATTCAGATATTTCTCAATAAAAGTCAAGGATTTGGATAAGTCTTGCAGATTACACTCAATGGTACTCTCAGGAACATGTCATTGTTGGTGACGTTGCATTAAATGTACGACTCTCCATGGTGACAATATTCAGTGGTACTTTTGAGTTACCTGTCTTCTGGTTGATAATTCGCAACATTCTTGGGAAAATGCATATGGTTTCCATGGCATTGGTTCCAAAGCGATGACGATGATATGTACTATCCATTTCTTTTCAATTTCATTATTTACTTCCGTTTTCTAACTTCACATTCTACTAATTTATAGTTGATTTCATTTTTTTAAGCGTCATGAATGTGACATATACAGGATATCACTAATTCAAACATATCACGTCCTGATGTGAAATCATAAAAGAAATTATTAGAAGCGATTCGCGATAGAGCTACTGTGTGCTATAGATGTGATTGTCGGACATGTGTTTCATCTGAGAGGGACTGAGGGTCCATCTACCGCACCTAGACAGTCATTTCATGTACGTCCTCATTCCACCATCAAGGTGCGAAAATATCGTGGTGTTAGGCATGGGGGTAGACGACCCTGAGGAGGGTTAAGCAGGCCATTGATCGTTACACTCCTGAATGATTCACAAATTATGTGTTCTTAAATTTAATGTTCATCATAAAACTTCTCTGAGATTTAGTGTATTTTTGACATATTTAGGTCATTTTGCACTATAATTTGGAGTATTGATATTACATATCAATTTTGGCTATTTTTTATCATATTTTGATTGCAAGTTTGTGGCTTTATTTTTATTGTTTGTTCTAAAAGTTCACAAGGACAAGCATTTTGAGTTTTCTAAAACTATTGAAGATGCAATATTTAATTATGCCTTCCAAGGAACATGAAAACACAAAGTTTAATGGCACTTTCCTAGGTTTTTAGAGAAACAAACTTAGAAAATGAGTCTTCATGCACTTTTTTGTAATTTTGTTGAAAGTGCAATACCTTTTAGTATCTTGAACGCAAGATAGTTCTTATATCAGACAGATTTTTCCCAGTAGAACACATTGAGATTTTCTTAAACTCTTTGTAGCTTCTGTACAAGCGCAATTAAGAGGAAAATTCATCAAGTTTGACATTTTTAATGGAAAAAAACACAAAATTGTAAGTTGAATTCTAATTTTGACTAAATGCAATGCATATATTATGATGTGAAATACTTTGTTATGACTTTACATCCTTAATTTTTAGGATTTCCTATGTTGTATGTGATTTTATAGTTTTTCTCACGCTAGGGTTTCGAATGTTGAAATACCACTTTGAAACATATTCATGTTTAGTATCAAATTTAGGTGTGTGGAAGTTTATATGGACGAGGCATTAAGATTGGACTCTATTGGGATATGATGATTGTCTCTGACTTGTGTGGCTTGTATATTCATGGAACCATAAACAAACATTGAGTACTACATTGAAAAATTAGTCATTTAGGTTTGGTGAAGAAAATATGTGCTCATCGGGGCCTAGACATAAGTACAGTTCGATTAAGGATGCAATTGAGGGAGCCAACTATGTAGGTGGGTGGTTCAAAAGTATTCTTCAGTTTATATGATTCAAATGGTTGTCGAAGATATGGAGTTACGTGAACTTTTCTAAAGTATTTTAGGATGATACTAAATGCTCTTATATTCCCACTGGGCATGAAGAAAATGATGGAGGTTCCAAATTTGAAAATGAGCACCTATAGATGGGGAGTCTACTATATAATATTGGACAATATACATCCTTGTTGATGGGAGACAGTGGAGTAGAAAATGATGGGACCGAATGAATTTTGGGATACTGATTTTTCTTTCCAACCAAAATTGGAATGTATGACCAGCAAGTGTTCCTAGAGGTGTCTTTGGGATGCCCAAATCAGATCACTATCAGTCACCCATCAGTAGTAACTCAATATGAGAGCAACAACCGAGAAGCACATCCATTATCATCGACACCGTCACCACTTGGACAATAAGAGCCACATTTACATCATTTAAAAAATGTAAATGTAGGTCTAGTTAATTTTGACTTTTTATCATTAACTAATTTTAATGATAAAATTCTGAAAACCGAATAAAAGAGTTGTATTATCTATTCAAGAACACACAATGGTATTATGTCAGGATCAAAGATACACTCTAAATTAAAAATAAGACCATCTGTTGAGAAATTTTAAAAAATAAAGTTAAGTTGTGGAAAAAAAATAACCTTATATATCAGACAATGATTGCTACCAAGAAATGGTACTTTCCGGATAAAYACCTTCAAAATTTCGGCACCTTTTATGACCTTAGGGAAATGAATAAAATTAATCTTGTATGCTAATCTAAATACAATAAGAAAATTCACCAGATAATCTCTCTAAATAAAATATTTGGCTGCAATTGTTATACCTATGACAAGGATATGTGTGTTTTGAGGATATCATTCAAATATTTCTTTATAAATGCCAAGGATTTGGATAAGTTTTGTAGACTATACTCAATGGTACTACTCTGGAGAACAGGTCATCTTTGGTGACATTGCATTGAATTGTACGAGTTATCCATAGAAACTATATTTTGTGATACTTTTGGGTCACCTATCTTCTGTTCGATAATCCGCAACATTCCTATGAGGATGCGGATGGTTTCCATGGCATTTGTTCCAGAGCGATGACGATGATAATACTAGATTTGCAATCCGTTGCTTTTGAATTTCATTATGTACTTTTATTTTTTAATTTTAAATTCTAATTTTTTAGCCATTAGGAATGTGACATATACAGGATATTTCCAATGCAAGCATGCCACGTTCTAATGCGCAATCATGTAGGAAATCCTTAGAAGCAATACGCGATATATGCCACTGTGTGYTACAGATATCTATTGCCGGATATAAAATTTAGGTTTGTGGACATTGATATGAACGAGCCATTAAAATTAAATATTTATTGGGATACTCTGATTGTCTCTTAATGGTATGATTCGTATTTTGATGGAATCATAAACAAATATTGATATTGAGTCATAAAATTAGCCATTTAGAGTTGGTACAGAGAATATGTGCTCACCGGGGCCTTGACATAAATACAGTTAGATAGGTGGATGTTTCGAAAGTATTCTTCAATTTATATGATTTGAATGATTGATGAAGATGGAGAGTTATGTATACTTTTTCAAGGGATTTTAGGATGATACTAGGTACTTATATATATGTGGAGGTTGAGAATATTCCCCTTGGGATTAAGGGAAATTATGGACGTTCCAAATTTGAAAATGAGCACACTTAGATGGAGAGTCCAATACATAATTTTGGACCATGTGAATCCTTGTTGATGGGRGATGGTGAAGCAGAAAATGATTGGATCGAATTTCGAGATACTAATTTTTCTTTTCAATAGCCATTGGGATGTATGACCAACAGTGTTCTTGGAGGTATCTTTGGCATGCCTCAATCAGATCAATATAAGTCATCTTCCCGTAGTAACTCAATATCAGTAATGAGGGCAACAGCTAAGGGAGCACGTCCATTTTCATTGACACTGTTGCCACTTGGATATCTAGATCCACATTTACATCACGTAGGAATTGTTAGTCAGATCGTTGCATAAGATCCCTCGTGACAAATGAGATGGCAGCTATTGATGCACCCAGGATGATATCAAACCTAGATGGTGGATCATCATCTAATGGGAAACAAACTTTTGATTTTAGGGATCTAGCAAATAATGTAAGTAATGAGGACAATGCAGCTTGTGATCAAACACCCCATGTGCCTTGAAGCGTAACATTCAACCATGGTGGCATCACACCCTKCTTGGAGTTCTTTCRAAAATTTTAAATCTTTTTTAGATATAAATACGGGTGAAYAAATAATGRAAGATAYTTCTTTCTATACTTCCTCTTATATGAGGGTTGAATAATCAATTGTTGATAGTCTGAATGAGTCGATGTACTATAAATAATCTATGAGTCTAGGAAACAAGTTTGCCATTTATCATTGGCCAGAGCTCGATTGAGTCTCAACCAAAACCTAGTCTTCTCCTCCCTAACATTACACCAAGCGAACTATCTGCCTCTAAACCCAGATCACTTAACTCTGCTTCTTCTGTTGCCCCTAAAAGCCGCAATCTGGCTGTGGCTTCTTCTTGCCCCTCTCTTCTTGCAGGGAGACCTTCATGCTTCCATTCATTCTTCTGTAACATTGCCTCCCAAACCATTTTGAAAAAAACTTCTGTCTAATCCTCAAAACATTCATTTTTGTTGTCTTCATCTCACTGATAAAGCAAACCATGGGATCTTCCTTCAAGATGAGTCGTAGGTCCAAAGTACACTTGTTTAAATTTATGAATCAAATCTTATTATGTAACGTATATATATAAATARAAACTCATATAGAATAATTATATTTCGGATATTTGTCCTAAATGGCCTAATTTTTTAGATTCTCTCGACAAACGATCTCTTCTTTTGAATTATTTCCATTTATGGCATTGACGCAAAGTATTACGATCTTGATGCAATCCTCTATTGCTTTGTTAAAATTAGTTCAATTTAAAAAGTAAAAAAGAAAAAGAAGGCACGCTTACGAGGCTGTTGTTCTTATTTTCAAATTGCTTAAAGAAAATGTTTATGGGTAAGCAATTTCTTTTAATAGTTATGTACCATTATCAAGTGCAGCCAGGTGGAGTCCGTGACAATGGCTTGGTGCTAACGTGTGACCTTGCCAAGGTCAGGCTGACTAAAGTGGTGTGTACAGTTCTTCCCATCCGACAAGCTGAGCAACAGGTTGAAGACGCAACTGCTTATTCTTTTTAAATATTTTGTTTCATTATTTTAATGATAAAAATTAAAAAACGTAATAAAAGAATTGCTCTAGAAAACACAATACTATCGCGTCAAGATCAGAGATACAAACTACAATAAAAAATAAGACCATTTGAGAAAATCTTTAAAGAAATAAGGTTATTTGGGGAAAGAAAAAAAGAACCTTATATATTGTACAATGATTGCCTACCAAGAAATGACACTTTCCAGGATAGAAGGGAAATGCATAAAATTCCCGTATCTAGCCTAAACATAGTAAGAAATTACAGAACAATGTCTCCCACAAAAACTTTGTCTGCAATTGTGTACCTATTGAGAGGATATATCTGGTTGAGGATATCATTCAGATTTTTCTCAATCCATGTCAGAGTTTTGGACTACAATTTGTCAGCATTGAGGGCTTCAAGTTGCCTTCTGAGATCTTCAAGGTCATCAAATGGATTACCAATACCGCTCCCCTCTGAAACAGGCAATTTCTCGAATTCATCTGCACTCGGAAGCTCATGAGTAAGACCTTCTGGAAGAGCACCTGGAAGAAAGAGATTTGGTCTATCTTCAATTAATGTTAATTTTTGGGGATAAATAATGTATGAATATCAAGAAAAGAATGACAATTAGTTCATATCTAAGTCTTTGTTTAGTTGCATAAATAATTATTTTTCTTGGTAAGGATATAAACGAATTGGAGAAATATTTGATGATAAATTAGGGAGCAAATTACTACTCCATAAGGTGACATAACATGATTACTAGAACGGTTTTTCTTTTTCAGTTGCAGGAAAGAACATTTGTACTATACTACATGAATACAAACTTCAGTGGGAGATCTACAGTAACTGAATGAGGACATCTTACAGCTAAAAATATAATTAACAACTAAATAAACATTTGTACGTATGACATTACTACTTTAAAACTGGCATGGTAAAATTTCCGCAGAGCAAACTGAGGATAATACTACTGCACAACAAAAGGCCACTTTCATTACTTTCTGAAAACTTAACATTCTGTTAAGAATTATGCTCTACATCTGTTTTCTCTAGACCCCAAGAAATAAAGCAGTAGTTTCTCATCAAACTTGTCATTCTTAAAATATTAATCAGACAAATTGTTGAGGAACTTATGACTTCTCAAATCATGCATGTTAAGATGAAAGATCAAGGACTTCGTCAGGTACCAAATTAAAAAGATTCTCTTTTACTAGAATATGGGGTAGACTAATGCCCATAAGATTACAAACCAAGATGACAATGGCAATCATAACCCAAGTCAAGAAAATTACGAAAACCACTAACCTGAACTCCTGACATCCGTAACAGCCAGATCACTGTCATCAACAACACTGAAAAAGAACAGAAAGGTCAATATGCGGTGGTCAATCAAAAGTCAAATGAAGAAAAAGTTAATGATGAGTGGCATCCAAAGCAGTGAGTTACAAATTATTTTCCAGAGATAGAGTCCCAGAGAGATTTATCTGAAGAAGAACAGGTAAATAGACATCTCAAATGTTTCAAGTATACATCTAAYGCAGATAAAGAAGACCACCTTATATTCCATTCATTTTCTTCGTGAAGAGGACCATCTGCAGCAGATATTGCTTCTGCTTCTATCTTTGCTCGTGTGGCAGCATCTCTGGAWGGCTTTGCGAGAATGTATTCTTTCTGCAGCACCAAGGAAGACAATTCAAGGTCATTCTCAAAATGAATGATTTGGCACAGCTATCTGTCAAAGACAACTGGTGGCCGAGCAGTCTCCATTAAAATCTTATTACCTGTCTTTCTAAACAAGCTGAATTTGAACATTGTGGGTTTGGCTTCATCTCCATGGTTGGGAAATAGTCCTTCAGGGCATTGTAACCCTGAAATCAATCAACATGCAATAGGGTCAAACATGTACAGGAAACACATAAATTCATGGATCAAATTTAGTTACATTTTGCATTTCTACTKATATTCTGGATATGTTTAGTAAAAATTGACAGATCGCAGGATTGCAAAAAGAGTGAAAGAAATTCATAGAATTTAAACATCTTCAAAGGCTAAATAAAAGTCAAGGTACAGAATCATAAGAAAGATAGGTCATCCTGGGTCAGCAATATTTACCAAGTATGRGGTGACTTGCCCAAACTTTAATAAGTACTTGAGAGTATTTTGAACAAGAAGCCCAGCAACAATGCCCTGTCAAGTTGGTTCAAATAATTAGCAATATAGAAATGGAGTAAAACGGTAAAACAMGATACTTCCAGAGATCAGAGCAACAAAGCTTCAAAATCACAGGAAAAAACTGTGAAATTACACCTTGCGAGGAAGCTTAAGACGTTAAAGAAAAGTCATAATCCAGACCACCCCCACATAGGTAAACCCATCCAGCATGTGGAAAGGGGTTACAATCCCCAGTCCTTTTTATGATGATCTCAGCATGTGGATGTTTGATGAATAATCACATTTTTCTCCAAATTTCTATTATTTTCTTTCAGAAAAGTTAATCATCGAAGCTTGCTCATCTCTGATTGTGCTTTCAAAATATCCACTTCATCATGTTGTCAGTCAACWTGAATTTATTCCAGGCATAAAGTCATATAATTGGAAGTAATGCAGAAAAGAGCTGCACAGTTTCCATGAAAAGAAATTTGTTACCATTGTAGTAGGTAGAGATGCAGCACATACACCTTCACGCTTCAGGGTGCGCTCATCAACACCAGAAGCTACAACCTGTTAAAAAGATCAAATTTGCAGTGAATCATTCTGCATAAGCTGTATAGAGAAAACACGAAAACTGGAAATGTTATAATGCAAAAGATACACAGTCAAAGACTCAAACCAACAGAAGCAATACTTAAAATTCAAATCCAAATTCTTTTCTGTGATTGCAAGCAGGATTACATAAGAATGATTAGATAGGCAGTGAAGAATCAGAACTACTACTATTACTACAATATAGTACAGTACCCATACTCCTTAAGATGATTTCATGAAAAATAGTTCCACAAGAAAATAGTTCCATACTAATCCTTCCCCCTATCTCCAAATTCAACCAAATCAATAAGCTTACCAACGGAGGTGCACAGGCAAAGCATGCAGTTTCTCCAGGAATCAGTAATTGCATGTGACCTGAGACAGCATTCTCGGAAACCCCTGCCCAGAACAGTTCTCTAGTAAGTCCTTAGGCAAGTTTCAAATTTACACCAAAATAAATAAGCAAAAGTTTCATGTCATATGTTCAACTGCGAAACAGACTAGAAATGAAGAGTTCAGGATTACTGAGTGTCTTGAGCCTTGACCCCCAAAGTTTGAAATGGTGAATTATGTTTAGAGTAAAGCATTCAWGCATGAAAGATCAACTCAGTGGGTAATATAAGCCTAGAGTTTTATATTGACTAGCTAACCAAACCTATCCATCGCTTTTACATAGCCTGCTGATGACCATTGTAACTAACATTCTACTGTGTAGACAATTGAGAAACAAAAAGGCAGAATATGGAAATTCCCTCAAGGTCCTTGCATGGGAGCTTAAGATGGGGTATGCTAGAAGAGAACATATTTTACAACTCACATTTACTAGTATTAAACCTCCTTGTTCCTTTTAGCATTACGGCCAACCAAAATAATAATTTAAGGAAGAAGAGTGCATCTCTAATGGTGCATCATTGCATTGGCTCATTCAGAAACCCAATAGAGAGGGGAAAGCAGCCAAAGAGATTATTTTATAACAGCAAAAATGATATTTGCTATCCACTTCTTTAATACATATTATCTTTATTTCCCAGAAAAACATGGTATGTAGGAAACCTCCTCACTTACCAGACTCCATCCAGGTTTGATTTAATTCATTGCACGCCTGCAAAAGAATGATAATTTAGGTACGTAATATATTACACTAAAGATTTAAAAATATTAGAAAGAAAAAGAACTCTCAACCCCCTTTAGGCACCATGAAATTACAAGTTTCACTAAATTTAATCTATAAGAAAGTAAATAAAATCCTTAAGAAATAAGCCAATAATTGAGCTAGTATCAGCTCGTTACCTGATTTACTACCATCCTTGCTTCATAATTATCCACACAGCTTAAAACAAGATCAACCCCATTACCTTCTGTAGTTGGATTGAAACATTTATTTTTAAGACTTGACATAAATGTTTCAAAACCTTGCACTGTTGTGATATTCAGCGTATAGCTCTGAAACATAGAAGCACTCATCAGTTACATCATCTAAAAGAAAATAAAAGTAATAAAAGTAATTATTCTCCCTAAGACGAAAAACATAATATTGAAACGAAGGAAATGAATTATATTTAATTATGCAAAACTTTCATCAATGTAACTATTTATGTTTCTTTATTAGATTTAGATTTATCCAAAAGGGACAGTGTGCAAGAAGTCGGAAGAATCTAGTAGACATGTTAAAAWGCARATCATGTTTAGACCTTTCTACTACAATCCAAGAGAATTCTAATGTTTCCTTATTTGGAAAGCAAGTGGATTCAAAGACCAGAAATCAAATAAAAACAGGGGAATACTTCCTAACAAAGTGGCCAAAAAAATATCAACCATGAAAAAGTTATACCTCAAGCATCACATCTGGATTGATACCAGAAAGTGTTTGCACAGCAGCATCTGTCTTTGTCATGCCAACCTGCAAARCAAGAATAAATTATGTACCAGAGGTGGGAAAATTTCTTTTTAAGGTTACCAGTTTGAAGATAAAAGCAATCTATTATAATACAAATGAATGATCCATGGGAAGCAGGCAAGAGAAAGAAATTAAAGTAGAATCAACAAAAGCAGTTGGGGTTCYGTAGCAATCTAATCGCTGAATGGCATCCATTATCAACTCAAGAAACAGAATAAGGGCTTAGTCTGTAAGGAGACCTGTTCTGGACGGAAGAAAAGCCTATTCATGTTAGCTAATTCCACTTTGTCATAGTCATATAGTAACAGACGTCCAATGCCACATCTCGTTAGCATTTCAGCAGCAACACTGCCTACACCACCTATACCCTGTAAAATAAATAATTAAAATGAGGGGTGATAGTTGATTAAAATGCACATCATAAACAAATATTAATCGAAGCACAATTGAATGGTCTAATAAATAGCCATTTACGTGACTGAATCTTGAAATAAAGACACAACAGTAAGTTCATATGTGTGTGCTCAAGTGGATATTCTGTCAGTAATTAATCCTGAACACAACAGAAAACAAAGAATTCTTGATTACGGACTCACAAACATCTCCAGAGACCACTTGTTTTAAATGCAAAATCAACAGAGAGATGTAAATAACTTTAGTAAATAGAGAACTAGATTAAAGGAACAGATGACTTGCTTAGTTTGTACAAGTTTAACCAAGCAAATTAATGAACTAAAAGGAATCCAAACAACAGCAAACCAAGTTAATGCAGAATTTGAAAAAGACAGAAGATGATGTTTACCACAATGGCAACTGAGAATTGCCGTATTCTTTCATAATTTTCTACAATGCCCATCCTTTGGAGTGCCATAAGCCTACTGTAAGGGTTGCTATCAACTACTTCTGCACTCAGTTGCTAAAAAGCCATGCCATATCAATAAACTTTAGGTTCTGAATTCAATTCCATGAAACACAAAATGAAAAACGAAAGGCACAGAAACTAAATAAAAACCTGGACTTTCGATCGTTGAACCGGAACTGACTTGGACAAATTGGAGACGCTTTCAACTCGGGATCGGATCTATAAGCAAAACACCAATGTCAACATATATATACACACACACACACACAACTTCACCAGTGTCACAATCTTTTGGCAAGTTTCAACATTTAAGTCATTTCAAATTTGAAAATAATTCAACAAACAACAAATGCATCAAAATTGGAAGAGGATGCAAGAATGAATTTCTGAAACTAAACACATATACACGACGCAACAGGAGGGCGAAAGATCAGTACTTTATCAATCAGGGACTGCTGAGAAGGATCCGGCAATGAATTCTGCAGAACTTTAAGATCATCCAAAATCCCTTTCAGCTCCGTCTCCATTGAACCGTTCCTTACGCTTTCACGGGCTCAAATCTTTTTCAAGTTATACCTCTTGATTCTTCTTGGGGAATCAATTTTCGAAACTCACTGCCTAATATGATTCGATCAATTTATGAAGAAGATTTATCAAAAAAGGRTGCAGCTACAAATGCGAAGAGTGATCTCAAGTCAAGAATGGGGCTTTGAGTTGGGTTTAGGACAYCGGAAATCAGGATTCTTGGGAAAGGGAAACGAGGGTGGATCCCATAAGTTTTCTTTTCCCWTTTCTTTTYTTTTTTCCTTTTATGTGAGGAGTCTATTCCAATCAAGTAGATCAATAAAAAAATTTATATTGATAATTATTTTTTTTAGCGGTTCATCTTTCATTTATTATGATTTACAAAGTATATTTAGGTCATGTTTGCTTCAAAATTTTGGTTTGAAAAAGTAAAAGCATTTTTTAAGAAATTTTCCTCTTCATTGGGTGGCTAAGAAAAACTGTAGGTAAAAGAAAAGAGGGAAGGATTTGAAAAAAATTATAATAGAAAATAAGAAAATGTGTTTCCTCACACTTCTATGAGGAAATGGAAAAGAAAAGCAAAAGCAAAAGCAAAACAAAGTTGTCATTTGCTTGGAGAAGAAGAAGAAGAAGAAGCCATTTTCTTCATTTTTTAAAATAAAATTGACTCTTTTTCTTTTTTAGTTGAACATGCACTTTATTATCTAGTTATATATATAGAATCCGAGAGTTTTGTAATGGAGTTTAAAATGGTTATTTAATCCGTTCAAGTTTTTATAGTTTTTGCAGCTTGCTCTTGGATAATCATTTCATACCATGTAATTGGTTTTTAATGGTGTTTAGAGTATGGTTTTGCTCTCTTCTTTTTTATGCCTCACTCTTTGTGGCATTATTTTTCTGTTGGAGAAACTCTCGGGAAATATGTATCTCCTTTGATCAATTCAATATCAAAATAAAAAATACTTAAACTTACTTGCCATCTGACAAATATTTGCTTAGAAGCATATATAATTCTTTTTCGAGACAAATGATTCACAATTTTTCTTGAACAAACTTCATATTTTCTTAAAATTGTAAATTTTTTAAAACTATATTTTTGTTAAATTCTAGGGTTTCTAAGGTTTCAAAGGGTAAAAAATGTCATTCATAATATATTTACAACAATCCCTCTTGAATAACTAATGTATCCAATAATTTCCTAGTAAAAACTCGTTTGGAAAAACTTAGTGAGAAAAAAAAATAAACCAAACTAAGAAAAAAGAGTAGAATTAATGTTGAAATATTAATTATTATCTCATTAAAATCTCATTATAAAAACCTAGTGGGACAAAACCTAAACAAAGATAAAAAGAATACAATTACTCCTAATATAGATGATCACTAAATGTCTTTGAGTCAACACATTTCAATTTGATGCATCAATTTCTTCAATTTAGATGTTGGAAATGATTTGGTGAATAATGTCATATTTTCATTTAAGTGAATCTTTTTAACATCGATGTTACAACTTTTCTGAAGTTTGTGTATATAAGAACTTTGGAGAGATATGCTTTGCCATATCTCGTTAGTGTATCCTCGTTTGAGTGGCAAAACTCAAGCTCATGAAATTACAATAATTTTAGAATTGTTTAAKCATGTAACTCTTGCAGTTTTCTTAAGAGATCTCTAGGATCATCAAGAATATTTATAGAAAAAGCTTTTTTATGTTGAGCAATATGTAAGATAAGTTAATGCACCAATTGCAATAAGGTATAGTACTTCAAGACTAAGAATCTTTCTCCATCTTCAAGTGGACAARAATGATSTTATCAAATCTAAGTGATAATAATTGATAAGAATGATCTAASGATCATAATTGATGCGACTATATGTTCACTATCCATATAAATTATTTTATTAATTTTTCTCTACACTTGAATTGATGAACAAATAATCCTTTAGGAAAATGTTTAATTTGCAAGCTAAGACAAATTTTTTCCTTTCCCAAATGTTTCATCTCAAATCTATTTTTCATCTAATCTACAATTTTTGAGCTCTTCAAGAGTCTCAATTAGATTTAAATTAATATAAACTGCGACTTTGCGAACAAGTTTTAACATTATTATTTTTATATACCTCATTCAATGGATATTCGCTAATATGATTATATCAAATACGTATATATTATTTTAATCTTTACAAGGATTTTTGGGATTTGATAGAATAATTTTCTTAAATAAATATTTCAGACAAATCAAATCTTTGAGGAATTTTCATACAAATGTCACTATCTACTAATCCAATAAACATGAGTGACTACATCCATCAAGGTATTCAAGTAATGCTAATCTTACAAAGTATTTGAATGTAGTTCACTACAGGTGAATATATTTCTAGATAATAATACTTTATCTTTGTGAAAAACCTTGAGTCTTAATTGTGCTATATAACCTCACGAATTCCTTATTTTCATCTCTTTTTTGCATATAAATATCATTTATAATGAACTGGTTTTGCACCTTATGGTTTTAGACTATAGGTCCAAGAACCTCATGTTTCGAAAGCGAGATCAATTATGATTCAATTGCATCTCCATTTTGATCACATGTTTATGTTGATATTTTTAATTGATTTTGATTCAATATCCTCATTRTCATCAATGATATCGATAACTCTCTTTGTTTTAGTTTCAGGAACTTGAATCTCTTATCTTGAYTATCTTAATTTAATTCTAAACATTGCCATTTTGAACATATAGTCCCATTTTCTTTCAAGGATGTTTATCTTTATAACCAAGAGATTGGCTAATTTGGTCAATTTTGCACATTTTTCAAATCAAACCAATAACCTCAATTTAAAATTTTTAAAACCACTGCAAATCGTTATGTTCGATTTGTAATGGTTTGGTGCAATTTGATGCGGTTTCATACATTACAAAATATAGTAAGAACTAATAATGCAATAAAAAATCATGAGAAACATCGATATGTAATAAAAGGGTTTAGAAAATAAATTGATATAATTGTTGAAAAGCATGAGAAATGTAAGAATTTCTAAAGGTATATATTGGAAAAGATCAAGGGACAACATAGCCAAATTTACAATATTTTCTAAGTAAAGAATAACTCTCAATTTCACATGATGATGATCTAAAGAACAAAAGAATATTAAGTAAAAGTAAATAAACTCTCGAACTCTCAAGCATATGTGTCCTTCGAATGTGCTTTTCTAAACGAGTCCCTAAAATTAAATGACATATATAATAGTAATATATATGAAGTTTGGTCTGGTATGGTTTGAGGATTTTTTCAAACCACCTCGCATTTTGCAGTTTCAACTCACTCCAAACCAAAATCAATCCAATTCAAAGTTAAAATCACAACATCAATTTGGTTCGACTWGTGTAGCTAATGTGAGTGGAAAACTAATAATTTTACTAGARATTATGTACATGTTTTCACCATTTTTAGTATGATGAAAGGCGACTTCATACTATTTTGCCTTGAATATTGTTTAGAATTGACCAAGTAACTTTAATTATACAATAGTGTGAAATTATAGAATTCATGTGCATTTGCTAAGATAAAATACTTTATTTTGTAGGGAAGAGGATTTTATAAGCAAAATAAAAGGTCATTTGATGAATAAATGAAGATTTATTCACTACTGCAGCACTAAATACTACGAACAAAAATGAATATTTTATTCAAAGAAAGAAAGTCAAGGAAGAAAAGAAAAGTCATCATTGGAAAAAGAAGAAAATCAAATCTGAAAAGCAAAGACAAAAAGGTGGAAGCTAGAAACGATCAAGGGGGCATTCGGCATTTTGGAATTTGGGCATCAGGAGCAAAAACACAGGAGAGAGAAAGGGAGCAAAAAGAGGATTACTATGCTTAACTCTTGTACATTAGTACATGGGAGATTCTTAATTTTAACTCACCTTTAAGGTATAGATTGTATCATTTATGCGATTACTGTGCTTATTTTCCAATCATTTTGATTAGATAATTTTAGTTATTTTACCAACAAATCAATTGATTTTATTAGGAATTTAAACTATCACTTTTGAACTGAAAATCCTTGTGGGATAATACACTTATTCACTCTATATTACTTATGAACTGTGTATACTTGCATGAGTGAAACTTTATTGGGTATACGATTTTGTCTATCAGGAGCTTTGATTTTTCTTAAACACAACTAATCTCTACTTTCCCTTTTTTCTTGATTGATTTTTGGTCCATTATATGTGTCATACAATAGCTACATACTCTCTTTCAAGTTATCATAGAGATGATGACCAAGCAAAATTAGTGCTTTGACACAATCCTATTGGGATTCATATTTTTTCTTATTTTATTATTTCTCCATAATTTTTAAGGTGAATCTAGGCATTAAGAGTCTATAATAATTAACTATTGTCGATATATAGTGCGACGAATTTAGACTTGGTGATATTTTTTATGTGTGTAATTTTACAATAAAACTAACACCAGGACATGTATTGGACATATTCCTTCAGGGATTGTACATAATATCATGAAATTATTTCTAAAAAAAGTATTACTTTGGGAGCATAAAAAATATATTTTTGAATATAGTAATTGTTTCAGACTATTGTTACTTAAACAATAGTTCAATTTTCTTCAAGAATGTTTTGGTTGGAATAATCCTTCAGGGGTAAATAATATTAACTTGTAGATAATATTAATTTAGAGCAACAGTTTAATGTTCTTCAAATATTTAGATTGTAATTTGCCATTAAATAGTATATAATATTAATTTAAAACAATTGCTTCATATTCTTCAGGAATATTGAGATTATTTTATCGTGTTTTTCAAGAACAAAAAATGTTAATTTAGACTATTGTCATTCTAGGAAGAATAGTTAGATATTCTTTAATAACATTTGATTAGTGTTAAGTACAAAACCCCCATTGATATTTGATCAAATTGTCAATTTAATACCCGATGTTTCAATTTGACCACACTGCACTCTATTTGAAAAAGTCTCTTAAAATAATTTAAACGAAGCTAATGGATACTGTGAAATGTACAAGATATACTAATTTTTTTAKATGATTCCGAARATAATCCTCATCCCAAAAAAATAGAAAAATAAAATAAAAGAAGAGAAACAAAAGTGATGAACAAAGAGAAAAATGGGACTAAAAGAAATTAAAGAAGTGTTCTTGGAGGTGATTAGCGCTTTGGGTATATCTTCTCATGGAGCTGCATCTCATGGTATCATCCTTATCATGGGGCTGATTTTGTTACACTATATGCTACAAATATATTTCGATTTTAATTAAAAGATAAGAAATGCAGCAATAAATATAGAATTTATTGATATTTGAGGGAATAAGTTACAATATCTGAAAATTCTATAATCAAAAGAATATGGCTTGTGATTCTTTCCTGAATATGTTTGCTTTAAACGTCGAATCTTTATTTGCATAAGTGAGAAAGCTTAAATATTCTTCTATGAACGATGAACGATATGTCGCAAAAGTGGAAGCTTTAGGTATATTTGCTAGAGGGAGTTCTTGATCTTCAGTTCTTCAAAGTATCTCTAACGTCCTCTTTGAGAGCYTTGTCTGCTCGAGAGCTTCTTCTGTATTGGAAGTTTCAATTTGTATCATTAAGTCTTGTGGTGTAAAACCCTTAATCTTTTCCAACTATTATTCATTAACATGAAATCTAAAAAACATGACTATGTGAGAAGCTAGACATTGACAAGATAAAAAATTTCAGAATTAGAATATTTTTTAAATATTTATTTAGTTATAAATTTACTAATTATTTTAAATAATCAAATTATAGTTTGGTTCATTTGGTTGGAAGGAATTTGAACAATAATATTTTTATTGGATGAAAAATAAACCATAGTATTATTTTTTAATAATAATAATAATAATAATAATAGAAATAATGATAAAAATTATTTTGCCAATATCATTTTAATGTATCTTTTTGGTTCTTGGTCAACTCATTCCACCATCACATCACTAATTTTTCTTGATTCCTTTCTTATCAATCACTGCCACTTTCTTTTCCTTCATATCAGATCTTCTTCCTCCAAGTTCTTCTCCTTCTCACATTATTTTAGTACATTTTGTCCTTTGTCAGCCATCTTCACCGTCTTACCATTTTTCTCTTTTTCTTAATGCATCTTCAAGCTGCTACTTAGCTTCATTCCTATCATTTTCACTCACTTTTATCTCTTTATCACCTTTTCTCTCCATCATCTTCTTTTTCTTCTATTTCCTTATCCTTCAGATTTTCTTTCTTTTGCCTTATCTAACTTTCATCATCCATTCTCCTGATTTCTTTGGCAAAGGTAAGGTCTGATCTCCATCTCTTATTTCGTAGTTGAATGATAATTCTGCATAGATAATAGTCCACTAATAACCCCATGTTAAATGATTTTGGGTGACAAGTTTATAGTGATCTGTGTGCCTTTGAATTAAATGTTGTTCTCATAGTCAGTGAGCACATTTGCTAGTAATTCTGGAATTGCTTGTATAAGAGATAAATCTAAATAGTTAGTTTGTTTTATCACTTTCAATGACTTTYTCGTTACTTATTATCATTTATTTATTTACTTTTTGTTGTTTGGATATGGTTGTGTACTTTGAAATGCAACATAATTTGCATGAACCGTGATAAAAGTTTCTTCCCCTTTTGCTCTCAAGTTGGTTTTTTGTAGGCCAGAAGGAAAAGGAGAAAATCATATCCTTTTGAAAAGGGTAAATTTTCCTTATAGATGTAGAATGATAATCCAGTTTCCATCCTTATTTTCTATGAATGCGTAGTTTGCTACATATGGTTTGCCAGGAATGGGATGAATAGTCTTAAGGTTTTGCCTTTAAGCTAATATCTCAATGCTAAAAAAAATATAACACTTCATACCTTGCTCGTATTGCTGGCACATTTTTTACTGGAGTTGGCTAAATTCCTACCCAAACATCTCTTAGGATTATTAGCACTACGAGGAACTGGTTCTTGTGGATCTTAAGGGTGCCCACGTGGATTGAGATATGATGTTGTTCACCAAGTAAGAAGAAGTAATATCTAGTTAAGATTTGCAGGCGAATTTTGTATTGATTAAATATCCTGCAAGTGCAATAGTAAGGTCTTTACTCTACTTGTAGTTTCCTATTGATTCTAATAGCGAGGCATGAAGAAAAGGATCATAAATCGTTCTGTGTCCAACTCAATGGTCAATCATTTACAATGGGTATGAATATTGACTAAATTTTTCTTTGAAGCAGTTAATAGTTCTATTCTCAGGTGTTTTCATTCAATTCACCATCTTACAATTAAGAGGAAAAAAAAGAGGATTATGAGTGCGYATTCTGGAGATAAACTTTGAAGGAGAAAGGCCTTTGGCCAAGAATTTCCTATCTATCCTTTTCTCTGTTTTTATTAATTTTGGTTTGTGCTGAGGATTTTGAACAAAGCAGTTACATGTCTAAAAACTTATTTCTCTGAGTTAACCTAGTTATAGTCCAGAAGATAACTAGCTCAATTGTTAGTTTGATGTTACTTAATATCAGTGCTTGTTTCCTAAATCGGCAATTTATTGCCCTAAATCACTGACAGTTAGTGCCTAGGCTTCTCAAGAATGCAAAGTTTATTCAGGTTAGCATTTTTTTATGAGAAAATGGCCAGCGCTTAGATTTACAACCATTATCGATATAGGTAGCTTACCTAGTTTCTCTAGAGCTCAGTTTTTGAGAAATTATGGTGCCATTTAAAGCCTAATACATATTTTACTCCAAACAATTAAGGGATCATTTACCTTTTTATGATTATCGTAGCTTTATTGTTTGACATAAACTACAAATGATTTATTATAATATGACTATAGGACACAACAATTGAAGAGATTAAATGTTCAGTACAAATCAAGGATACTCAAATGAGTTCATCTGCTTTATTAAACTCCCAAATACATATGATTTTGTATATCATATTCTAGAAAAATGTTAATATTCTCGAATATTGTAACGTGGGTTCTTCTGTTTTATTAAACTCTCAAACAYGTGTGATTTTTTGTATATCATATTCTAGAGAAATGTTTCAAATATTCTCGAATATTGTAACGTGAGTTCCTCTATTTTACAAACTTACAAAAATACATGGTTTGTACATCGTACTCCAGAAAAATGTTTTCAAGACCCTTCAAATCTTTTCAATAATAATATTTTTCAACTATTTGTGAGAACTGTCGTACATGTTATTTCTAAAGGTTTTGATGCACCATAGCTTTTATATCAGCATTACATATCAAATTCATGACTTATCATATACCATGTTTACTCAATTGAAATGAAAACTTGAATGTAGATATCAAATAATTTTTTTTTTCAACATGGAATTAATCATGAATTTCATGAGTTTATTAATTTACTTGTGCATCAAGCTTGTTATTGAGATGGGCACGGAATATGGATATATTGTAATGATTGAGTATTCAGTTGATGACTTCAAGTACTAGTCAAGTGGACAAAGTACTGCACTTGGCTGGTCCCCAGCTCAACCTTTCAGCATCTTGGACGATAGTGTTTAGGGACTTGCCAAATGGCCAAAAACCTGTGGATCATTCCTTTGGTGGGCTGCATCCATTCGAGCAAACGGGTGCGCCATATTGTACCCCCAATAAATATTGGATGCTCGTACCTTTTGTTAGAAGGTTTAACCCGAGGGCGATTGACTCCTATAGCTGCGGCTAGCTGGCTCATTTGTTATTGTTCATGGGATTCAATTGTAAATCGTGTGCATACATGGAAGAGAAAAGACTAGTATATCTTGACCTGTAATCTCTTATGCTTAAGGTTTGATTCTTTTGACTTTATACTTGGCATGAAATATTTTCTTAAACTTTGCATGTTTATTYTGTTCCAGCATTGAGTTTTTCTAAACTATTTCTTCAGAGATATTGGTTTTCAAAAAATTGTTTGATCCTTTCTTTTTTAAATTGAAGCATCATGTTTCTCAGGATATTTGCTATTAAAATTGTACACTATTACACACACACACACACTATTTAGTGACAGGTATAGATGCTTACTGAAGTCAGGTGACTTTAGTTTTAGAAGAGTTATGTTATATATAAGTTTTTTTAAGCATGGGGATCTCTAATCATTTGTAATCATTAGAATATCTGTATTGTCAGTTGAGAGTTGTACTCTTATATGTTTTTTTAGATTGTACAATGAAGTTTAGTTTTACATAATTAAAGTTGTGCACATTGTAAGATTGTGTAATTAATGAGATGTTCATATTATGATTATAGATTTAGTTGCTTTGAATGTTCAACTATATTGACTGTTGAGAAGTTAGATGATGCCCGTACAACCCTAGKCGAACCTAAGGGAGGGCGCATTTTTGCAATTGGTATTAAAGCCTAGGTTTAGAACTTTGTCTAGTCTTGTGTACATTTTTGTAAGGTGTCTATAAGGGAGTGTGTTGTGTGCGCCTATGCGTATAGAAAAATTAAACACCATATTGCACCACAAAATTTTATATAGAGAAATTGCATTTTAGAGCCTTCATGACTGATTGTAGCTTTTTTCCTCTTTGTAAAGAATAAATTCATTTAAATAAAAATCAAGATTGAAACATAAATCTTTTATATGACAGACATTTTTAATTAATTAAGTTATTGCCTTATATTAGCAAATGATGGTTTGAATTTAAAGTAGGTAGTCCAAAGTTAGACTTACAATGATTTGTAAATCTAGTATGTGAGGAAATACTTATTTGTAAATGATTGGCAATTTTGCAGGAATACTTATTTGTAAACGATTGCCAATTTTGTAGGAATTGAAGAATGTGTGTAATATAGGAGACCCATTATTTGGTAACTGCAATCCATTAATATTGAATTGCTGCTTTCGTGGTTACAACTCYATCGACACAAAGCTCCCTTTTCTTGAAAATTTCTGCATGTAGGCTTTTGCTTTGATTTTGGATACAGAAGTAAAGTTGCTTATTGGTTAGATTTTACTTCTATTGATTGATGGATGTTTTTACTTTTGGAGTTTGATGTCCTTAGAGGCTCCTTCTCCACCTACTCACTAGTTATGTTATGTAAGAATGACTGTTGCTAATCTACCAAGTACAACTAACAATGAAAGTTCGTTGCATGAAAATAATTTAAAGCTAATAATTTACGATAGTCTTTCATGTAAATAATGATCTATTATTTGGCATGTAGATGAGGTAGAAAGACTATCTATTTCCATTCTAAGATGGTATTCTATTTTTTACTTTCTTGTTTGCATGGGTTGCTTCTTTCACCTTCCTTGAATTCACTTGCAAATTTCTTCTACAATCAATATCTTCCTTTATCTGTCTTCTCTTTTCTTCACATCCATCTTGACTAGGAATTTGAATTCTTTATCTTYAGATAATATTAGCTTCTAGTAATATTCAAACAATTTCTTTTTGTTCGACTGGGTCAAAATCTTAGTAAACATGTTATGCAAAGATGTTTGAATTAGCATAAGATAAAATATGTAAAAATAAAATGAAAACTAAATTTTATTTTTATCTTCAACAAAGTCTCAGCATATTTTCTCACAGTGCACCCTATAAAAGATTCAACATCATCAAATATTGTCATGTAGACTTCTTGATTACCAGCTGAAACTATTAATTTCAGCAAAAATTTTCTTGTAAAAGGCACTTTTCAGCTTTACATCCTCCACATATGACCATCTTTTTGTCTCCTTTAGGGTAAGCCCTGGAATTGCATCCATTATATACTTTATACCATGAATTGTCTTTATTTTGCACCTTTACAATCCTATCTATGAAAGCACAATAAATTTCAGCCACAGTATTTCCAAGGATGTCATTTAAATCCTATCATTCATTCTCTTCATAGGTCCCAATAGATTGTTAATTCCTTCACCRAGCAAAAAATGTTGTGTAYTGAAAAATTAAATGGAGTCATCTGTTAGTCATGCAACAAGTGTATAATAATATAATATTGAATAAACAAATAGAATAATGATCACCTGTTTCTAATAGTTGCACTCTCTTCAATTTGTGGATCAATCTCAATAATATAATATTGACTAAACCCTTGAAGTTGAGATATTTAGCTCATCTATTTGATGTACATTAATTAAAGTCTTATCAAAGTTATCTTACATTTTAGATTATCTCAAAACTAATAGGAAATYGAATATARAATATGAMCTTCGTAGTAGCTTTTGACATTGAAAGCTGCAACTTTAAGTCTATCGTGAACCTTATCTTCTTGGACCTTTCTTTCATTGTCGGCTAAGTAACCCCATAAATAGAATTTCAGTGTGTTATACCTGTATGGAGAACAAATATGTTAACTTAATAATATTCATATTTTATTTCCTTTTATCTAAAATTATCCAATGTCAAAAGGATAACTTCTCGTTTCTTGGTAGTTCGACCACTTGTTCTCTTAATATAGATAACAAAGGAAGGCTTCACCTTTATGATCAGTCCTATATTGTCTAAAATAAACATAAATTTATGAAATTAGTTTAAGCAATGTTGCTGAGAATAGAAATTACAAATAGAGGAATGAAGAATTAAGGAAATACAAACATAAGTTTATGATATCAGTATATGCAATATTTGAACATTTCCAGCATTCTATAAAAATGTCGAGTTGAATAGTTAAATTCCACATGGAACATGCATCATGCACTTTCTCAAGTCAACAGAGAAAAGAACAGAGCTTTCCAGAGTGTAAAAGTAAGGGATTTTATAAAGGAAAACACTCTTAGTTTGTCTTGGTGTTCTTTTCATTTTCTGAACTTTCGTTTCTTTCTACCTTTTCGCCCTGGTGTTTTACATGGGTTCTTCTAAAGTAGAATATCATGGTAGGTGCAGGACCATCTGAGTTAGCAGTATGTACCCTTTGTCATTCTTCAAAGGAGTGATTGTATAGCTTCTTTGTGGCAACAAAGAACTTACAATAATCATTTTTGTAGATTGACACCCCTCATCCAAAGGTACGGAAAATATATAAGCTAGTCTACATTCTACATTAAGACATTGAAAGATCAAGATTTACTCTTAAAAAACAAAGAAAAATGATCAAGTAAGATAGAAACATGGTGAGAAATGAATTCCAAACATCTAAAAATTTACTTTCCAATTTATACAGTAAAAGTTCATGATTCTAATGTTTGTGAGAAAAATTCAGACAACCTACAATTAATTGAGAAGAAAAACAGAATCGCAAAATRAAATACTATTCCTATGTTGGCCATTTATCTCTGGTCTCTTCTTCTGATAAGGGTTCATTATGAGGGAATCTTTATAGGGCTCCTGTATCAACAAGCAAGGAAAAAGTTTAAATTGAAATATGAAAATTTTTTATTTTCCTATGTATTTTAAGAATACATTATGATACTTGTTGTAAGAGTTTATTCTAAGGTCAATATGTAATACCAT
Source organism: Rhazya stricta (assembly GCA_001752375.1). Lineage (NCBI taxonomy): Eukaryota > Viridiplantae > Streptophyta > Magnoliopsida > Gentianales > Apocynaceae > Rhazya > Rhazya stricta. The sequence continues at coordinate 3,947,553 of MEJB01000029.1, read as the reverse complement.
ATAACAAGTATGTCTGGACAAAAAATATAGAAGATTAAAAAATGAGTATAGAATTCATAATTTTGTTCATGAATACATACCAATCATGACACCTTTGGCAATAAAATTAGGAAGTTCTTTTGCATTGCACAAAAAAGGGCGAAATTGAAGCAAATTTATTTTCAGTGATCTCTTCTACCTCTGTCACTTTTGTCAAAGTGAGTTCGACCTCATCATTAATATTAGAATATTTTCTGTTCGCAGGCCCAACATTCCCATTCAGTATAAGGCACAATTTTCCCTTTTCAATTACATTATCAAAATTTTCAATTGCTCCATTGAAAAGTACAGCTTGTATTTTAGATATCTATAAAGGTTAAGACATTGAAAGATCAAGATTTACTTCTAAAAAGACCGATAGAATGATCGAGTACAAGAGAAACATAATGAAAAATAAATTTCAAACATCAACAAATTCAGTTTYCAATTTATAGAGTAAGGTTCGTGAAATCGATGTTTACAGTTAATTGAGAAGAAAAGTAGAATCACCAAATGAAATAGCAACATAATAAAATACTAAAGGTTAAAAATAATATGTTACTTTTTATATAGTATCTCAATCTTACTCATATAAAATTGAAATATACATGTAATACAATAACTAATTAACACTTTCACAGTTTTTGGTAGTTCTAAAGTAGTAGGTTATCTCCTTTCTATAAGATGATATTTCACAGTGGGGCATCACTTTGTGGGACGAACGCAATTGCATATCATTTAGTTATCCCTAAGAGCAAAGATTCAATACTATTACTATTGAGAAATTACTATAAATTTTAACATATTGATTGATGGTCTCTCTTGAATAAATAGATGGATATAAATAAATGTAATGAAAATGAATAAGAAATAATATATTATCTCTTTATCAATTAAGATGAGGTTAAAAATAAGAAGGTTTTCAGCCTGATTATCATAAGATTTGATGGTACTATTACAAACTACTTTCACTTTGACAGACCATTCACTCTCATAGGCACGCAATTCCTTTATAGACGTGATTCTATGATGAGAAGGTTTTTTTTTTATTGAAACTTTCTTCAATATTTTCGATTTCTGAATGAACGATTAAAGATGAGAAAAATTCTAGCTACTGTATTTACAATGTAGGTATATAGGTAAAAGATGAGTTCATGCACTTGGAGAAAGTATTGAACGTTTTTCAAAACATTGACTGTTTAGTATTTTGATGCATTTTTAGAATTCGATGAGTTGATTGATTAATGTTTTACATCCCCCTTTAACAGACACATCCCCAATGTTTATGCTTTATTAATTTGCACGTTCTTCAATGTTTTACTAATTTGTACTTTATATTCTTTCATTTTCTGCTTCTTGTATGTGATGACCATGAAAGGAGCATAAAGTTCCTGTATGTGATGACCATTCATTGGGCTGATGAAGATGTCACAAGATTAACCTACAGTGGTCTGATTTTTATTGGATGAATAGATCTTGGCCTAACCATAGTTTAGTTAAAGGCTTATTTGTTAGCCAACTTCCAGTTTTCTCCCATAGAAAGGGCGGTAGAATTATTGATAATTTGTCCTTGCCATTTATTGAAGGAAGTAATTTGTATATATGGAAAATAATTAGATAAACTCGAACTCTCCTTATATATACTTATAAAATTGATACCTTTTTACAAAATATGATACAATTTTATTATATGTGCTGGAACAAATGTATATACATTATACTATAGATAATTTTACCATTGTTATATATGGACTTGAATTTGAATTTTTGTTGAACCCCTTCAATCTTATCGTTCCAAAACTGATCATTTTTTACTTATGTTATTAAAATAAAATCTGGAAAAAAGGAAGCAGGAGAACTGTTGACCTTCTAACTTATTTCATTGAGATATGAAACATTCTAAGTCAATATTTTGAATAAGGTTATTATTGATTATTGATATTTTTTTAATAAGGTAAAAGGATAAAGTCGTCAAAATAAGATTCTCATTTCATTGTAATATTTAAATGTCGTATAGATTATAGCTTATAGATTATAAATATAAAGTTTGCTTGTTTCTTTTGCTCGATAGGCCTTGAGCAATTACTTGTTCTCATTTTGCTACCCTCCTCTCCAAAGTTGTTTTTCTGTAATAATTCCGTAAATGCCAGGCGTCCTTTCCTATATTATGTTTCTTTGTTTCCTTTCTTTCTCTGGCTAAAAAATAATAATTCTTCTCTCGCTTTTCCCTAATTTCTTCTATATATCTTCTGTACGTTTTCCTTTCTTTTATATACTTTTCATTTTGTTGGATTTAATTTTTTTAAACCAAATATTGACATGTTTATGAAAAGGTTAAGTTTATAAGGTATTTAAAAATATAAATGCCAAACTTTGTTCAATTCCAGTTGAATGAATCGTTTATACTTACTCAATAAGTGTAGTCATTCTACTAATCTCCAATTTCAGAGCAAGAATTTAAATATGACTTAAATGACAAAGCTTGAGAGTGAGGGTATGAGATCCAAAACTGAAGAATAAGTTAGAGTTATTAATTTATATTTCAATTCATTACGATATTAGAAACTTGTATTGTCATATTGGATTTAATCATTTATGGTTCTATAAGATTAAATGTATGTGAAAAATAAATAATTTTTATTTTTATTTATAGATTGGATGTATTAAAAAGTTTTCATGTGCAATGAGATAGTCTATGCTTTGAAGGAAATCTTAGAAAATATAGCCATGCCACCTCTCAGATCCGGAATTATATCCAATTTTGAGGCTGGCATAATATGAGCAGGAATAAAGGTAAGGGCAGTGAATAGATTGTGGGACGAAGTAGACAGATGGTAGAGGCAAAACAAATCATCAGGTGAGCAGGAAACGGACAATCAAAGATTAAGGGGTACAACTAGAACCACACATTTGAATGAGAGTGATTATGAGGATTTAGGCTATGAACATGATGGGGAGGTAGCCGGAACAAAACTATTGCAACTTTATTAAGTTTGATTTTGAAAATTCAAATTCAAATAATATAGTTCAAGGTAGAAAATTTTGTTTAACATAATGTAAAAAACTCTTAGGTAACTCAAGAAATTGTTATGAGTAATTAAGGTATAYATATATATGTAGTTATTTATCTCAATCATGTTGGAAGGTTATATGTATGCAAATGATATATTCTCTTTGTTTCTCAAAAAAATATATGAAAGAATTAGGGACAATGAAAACGCAGGAGATTTTTAGTATACTCTCCTAATATATTTTCTACTATACATTTTTTAACAGCAAACACCAATCATAATATAATATGTATATGTTCTTATTTCCTCCAACACTGCTTCTCCTCTATCTTAGGAGTAAGATTTATATAAATCATACTATAATTGGTGTAGATGGAAAGTATATTAAAAGATCTAAAGTTTTAATTATTGGAGATCTTTTAGTACACTTTCACCTTAGATTCTCTAATATTACACACTCATTACAATCAATATCAGAATACGATGTATATATATCGCAATCATGTTATGATTGGTAGGGCAGAAAAATGTACTAAAAAATTTGGACCAATGTTAATCCTAATTTAATCCAAAGACTTTATTCGGAGATATTCCATTACACTTTCCTTTACACTGTGCCATTTAACATCAATGAAAATATGATGTGTATATATCTTTAATTCCTTCAACATCTCTTCTCCCCTATTTAAGATTTGAACCCATCAATACCAATCAGAGCATGACSACATATATATTTACTTARTCCTTTCAACACTTCTTTTTTTTATCTTAAAAACTAAAATATATACATTTTATATTTTAACTGATATAATAAAAAAGTATCGGTGAAGGGCATATAAAAAGATCCCAAGCGAAGACGTCGATACAATGATAGTAGGAGATGGTAATTTTATATGACTCATCAAGCCATCATTAATTAGATAATCGAATTTTCTATGTAACTCCAAAACTTCAAAATAAAACAAAAATAATAATGTAAGAGATATGATCGTGGCCCACAGGATTTCCATCACATGTTGTAGACATCAATTATTTTTCCTTATTTGTTGTGACTAATTGACTGCTCTTGCTGAATCGAAAAGAACTTTTTAATTGGTAAGACAAATGTGAATGTTGTTTCTATCTTCAAATTTTAAAAATTATAGGATTTAATTTTTATAAATAGAAAGATTTTGATTTATATAAAGTTAATTCAACTATCGTTCTCTCTAAAATTTCTCTTCTTTTTTTCCTTAAATTATAACACATTATGAGTACGACGCTCTTCATCATGAGCTTTTACTCCCTACAAAATTATTGATTGAATGCGAGTCTCTAATTCGATTTAAGGTATGTATGAATTGAACATAAGTTTTTAATTGAAATTAAGATAAGTTCGATTGTAATCTAAAAACTCGAATCTTTTGTTTTTAATACAATTACATAAATATTATTTGTCTCGATTTTTTTTTCAGAGAATGTTTTCTTCTAKGTCTATTAGGCATTGATGCTTGGGAGATATCCCATATTTTATTATAGACAATTCTATTTTCCCATGTGCAAAGAAGATAAGAAGTTTTCTAAATTCGTAAGATCTAAGTTTGCTACCACATGTACATGTTTTTTCCACTATGTTATATAATTATTTACGTTTCAAATTCTTAAGCATATATAATCATTATATATGTGATTAAATTATATGTCTATGCAATATATTTGTAAAAGAAGATTGCTTTATGCTAATACTATATTCTTCTTTTACATGTGCTTTTGGTATTTAATTTCACTTGTAAATAGTTTACTTTCAAATATCGTTTATTATTATGTAATGATTATAATATTAATATTCTTGAAAAATATTTTTACTATTATTTCATGAAATAATAATAATTTAAATTTACATTATTTGCTCTTGAAAAGTTTAATATTAAGATTTCAATATTCACAAAGAATATTAATGTATTATTTTAAATTATTATTATATACTTTTGGATGGTATATAATAGTCTAAATATTCAAAGAGAATATTAAACTATTACTTCGAGAGTGAGAAAACTGTTATGATTAAATATAAAAGGATACTTCCTTCTCACATGGCCACATTCTGAACGTCAGAAGGCCAGGGAGTTTGCTCCAGAAACAAAGAGGGATATCCTTTTTCCACCATGAATCAAATCGTTAGGTAAGTAATTAGGCTTTCTTTCTCTCTTATTCGATCATTGTGATTTGTTTTTAATTAATGAGTTAAGGATAGGGTATTAGTCTATTTTTTGGGATCTAAGTAATTAGGATTTTTTTGTTCTTTGATWGGCATTTGGGGATAAACTATAAGGCTCAAAGAGCAAATATTTGAAGTATATACATTGAAGAAACATGTTCTACTATATGATCAATCCACCTAATATAAACAAAAAGTTATTCTTTTGGACTACTCGCTAGAGAAACAGCCAGTCTTGGATTCAAGCTAAAGAACACCACCGTCAAGAAAGGATGGGATTAAAATATGGTGGTTTACAATCTTGCTTTTCTCTTGGTTTAAGAGAAGAGTAAGATTATAAACCAAATGCAATTAATAAGTTCATCCCTTTCCAAAAAACCCCTTTTTAAATAAGGTTCTTTTTGACCCTTTACAGAAAGGGTGGTTTCTGAACTTTTTTTATGGGAACCTCCTCAACTTTAATTTGTTTTCAACTTTGTGATTAAAAGAGAATCGATCGGAAGTGAGATTACGAAATTTAACTCACATGAACCTATAAGAAAAATAAAAATCCTACAATAAATTAATGTAAACAGGATTTTATTTAAATATTAAAAAATTTATATATATACGAAATTATAAAATTTTAAAATGAAGTTCAGAAAATACATTATATTTTTCCTATTTTTTATTTAAACTTATAAGGTAGTATAGTTCATTATATTAGATCATCCTGTAAGGTACTACTCTAATTATTTTGATTAAGATAGTTTAGGATATTTTACTTGGTACAAAAGTAATTATATTGAAAGGAAGGTTTGAACTTTATTCCCTATTTAGTATAAGAATGTGTGTGCTTATTTCTTTAATTTCTCTGTTTTAGTGATTCTTTTCTTGAGTGTATTTAGTTCAGTACCGTGAATCCTGTTCCAGTATAATAATAGCGTTCTTTGTTACTTAGGAGTACACCAGATGTACCGTACCTTTTAGACTTTAATTATTCCTTTATTACTTCTTTTTTTGAAACCACTCTTCCCATCGTTTTGCTACTTGTGCATTACAATGTTCCGGATCCCTCGTTGTCTTTGTTCATTTGAAATTTAATCATACTAATATATAATATGTCATATGTATATGTATATGTAATATATATATATATATATATATATATATATATCTATCTATATCTATATATATATATATATAATAAGTTCGTTAAATAGAAGGGTTTTGGTTTTGTTTTATCTTCGAATCGTGTTGTAATTGGTTCCACTAACATGTTC
>MEJB01000029.1:3922617-3941040 GCA_001752375.1 Rhazya stricta | reverse complement strand
TGCTACGGGAGAAGTTACACGAGGTCAAATGAGGCGAATCCTCTTTGTCGATGATAGGACATAGTCATCTCTCCACGGTCCGTTTCCTGCAAATCCCGGAAGACGTCTTCCGGCGTATTACCCAAAAGTACTGAGGCGGGCGACTAGTCCGGTGCCTCTATTGCTGACATCGACAAACGGGGACTCCTTGACTTCATCGTACTGACGGCCGGTACAAAAAGCTCGATTGCTACAACTCACTTTGCTACTCCTCACTCCGGTCGACCGACTGTCAAGGCTAATAACGCTTCGAAACCGCCGACTACCACGACTCCGGAAAATCCACTGAACAACTGAGAACGGTTTCGGGGCTACAATTATCTCTAGTACGTTTTACTCTAGCTTCCTCATCTCGACTCAGTTACTTGCCTGAGAGTTATTCCTTGTACGAAAACGAGCTCTTTTCTTATTCATAAGCGCCCTTCTGTACCCTACACACTCAAACGAAGACTAAAAGAGGTGGTATATCCTCTACCTAAAATTTCTTACTCAGTTTTTAACCGTAATCAAAAACGATGTGCTACTACCAACCTATACTACAAATAACTTCGGTATGTCAGCTCTTAACATTAATTTTTATATCCCCGTCCTCCCTTCGCGCGTTCCCGTTTCTTTGGCTTGTGCCGTTTTCGTTGGTTGTTGTCGGTGCTTTGCCGTTGCGCGCTTGGCGCTTCCTGGGTGCGTCCTCTCTTTTCTCGTTTTCCTCCGCTCTCTGGCGTGCGTCTTAGCACGGTCTCTCAGATTAGAGGCTCTCTTCGCCATCCCACGTGTTCGGCGTGGTCTCCGTCCGGGGTCTATCTTCCTTCCGCCGTCCCAGGGTGTTTGTGTCTCTCCATCCCGGCAAGGTCTGTCGCAGTACGTGCCGTCTAGCGATGTCTGGCGCTCTCTGCAAGTCAAGGCTTTTTTAGCCGTCTCAGCGCCTAAAGCATGTGTTCACCTTCTGATGTGTGGTTAAGAGCACTTGAGGTCGCTTTGTGCGGTTGCAATTGTTGTGTTTGGTTTGGTTTTTGTTTTTGTCGATTTTCATCTCTCCTACTATCTTTTGTTATGATGTAACGGCGGCTTATATTTTGCTGTTAATCATATGCCGCACAAGTAGCAAATTATACCATTATCTTCTCAAACCATATCGCGTATTTAGGCATGCGACATGCCTGGCTTAATCACACTGGTCTTGGGCCCTTTACTTCTCTCTCTTTTCCTCTCTTCTGGTCGCTCGGTCTCTTGGTCCGTCTTGTGTGGCGGTGTCGGTATTGTCCGCATAGCGTCCTTTTTTCGGCGGTTGCGTGTCTCTTACATCATAACTATACGTTCGTGTGTGTTGTAACACCTTTGCTTCTGACAAGTGTGATCGTGCGCAGACGAAGTAGTAGATATGGGTCGGCCCATGTTATGGTTGCAAGGAAGTGTCGTCCACGTTTCGGTTACTTCTCGCTTGGTGTTACTCCTTTGTTTATCTAGGTTTTATATATAATATATCTTTCGACGTCTTACACATCCTCCTCGTGTTCCGACTCTTTCACAGAGTCTACTCTTTACTTACCCTCACCTTTCGCCTTTATTGGTCTATAGCACCATATCTCTTCTTCTGTTCGGCTGAACACACCACTTTAAAGTCCTAAGTTGCGATTTTCGTACGTTTTTTAGCCTTGCGCAATCTGACACTCTGTTCACTCACGCTAGAGAGATCGCGCGACTTAGGTGCATAACGCTGTGGCGCTTACGCTGTATCTCGGGCTGGGGTGTGGTCTGTGATGGGTAGCGGCTCTCGAGTACAGAGCGAACAGAAGAGGTATGCGACTGAGGCCATGCGTTGAGATGAGACGTACAGGATGACGGTGAAACCAGTCGTTACCTTTCGACCTCGTTGTCGTTATAAATAACTATCTACGCTCAATAAAGGGTTTACCGTGTTATATCTGACCAGATTCATCGAGAGACGCTTCTCGGCCTTTATTGCCTGCACACTTCGCCAGAGGCCTATGTACGCCTCGTTTGTGTCGGTTCTCTTTCCTCGAATCAGTGTTACGTTATAGAGAGGCTCCTCTCGGTTCGTCGTAACTCGCGTGGACATCATGTGATGCGCATCTGGTCGTTCGTTTCTGGTGTTGTCTTCGTGGCGGGTCCCGACGTCCTCGTCATTACTCGGTTCGGGGCGTGGCGTCCTGCATTCTTTTTCCTCTGTTCGCATTGTCGAGTCTTACGGGTCGCTTTTTGATACGCCGAGCCGTCGGTTTGCTCTATGCTGTCAAGATTCTCTCGGATCGTAATATCGTGCACAAGTCTAATGTTTTGCATAAGCCAGCTATATTCACTGGAGCGTTATATGTCAGAGGCTTAATTTGGGATCACTTATATTTTCTTTATGGTTTGATACTCTGCAACGGTACTTCAGCTTCTAAGTAAACAGAGGGTTCAGTCGTTCCGAAGCATTAGAGAGGAAGAGATAGAAGCAATGGTGAAAAAGATTAGGCAATCTTCTGCTTCATCTTTCCCAGTAAATGCTGATGAGATATTTGCAGCATTAGCAAATGACATAGTTTGTAGATCTGCCTTTGGAAGAAAGTACTCTGAAGAGGAAGGTGGAAGCAACTTCAAGGAATTGTTTGGAGATTTTATTCATTTGTTAGGTACTTTTAATGTTGGAGATTACCTTCCACGGCTTGCATGGGTTAATCATATCAATGGTTTGGAAGCAAAAGTGAACCAAGCTGCCAAGGGTCTTGATGAATATTTTGAACATCTTTTAGCTGAGGAGAGGAAGAAACTGAAAAACGGTGGTGACGCAGACCAGCAAAATTTTGCTAGCGTTTTACTCGAAGTACAGAGAATGAACGGCACCGATTTTGCTATTGACAACAATTGCATGAAAGCTGCCATCCTGSTAAGAATATGGTCTGTCTTAGAAACACCAATTTTGTTAGTGTTTTAGCATGACATGTTGGACTAAATTTTCTTCAAGCATTAATCTTCTAACCCTTCGTCTTATCTGGGAGGAATGGTCTGTTTTTAGAAAGTGAAATACTAAGAAAAATAGCGAGGGTATCTTCTTCTTTTCTCATCTATCGGTTCCTGATTTAGAATAAATCTCCTTCACAATTTCTTGAGTGACCAAATTGTAACATTGAGGATCATTTTCTTCTTTCTTAATAATTGGAAAATTTTATGCAGAACATGATTGTTGGCGGAACAGACACAACCCGTACAGTCCTGCACTGGATGATGACAGAGCTCTTAAGAAACAAAAATGTCATGACTAAATTGCAAAAAGAGGTCAGAGATGTAGCGGGAAGCAAATCAGACATAACTGATGAAGATTTAGAGAAAATGAATTATTTGCAGGCAGTTATAAAAGAGACACTTCGGTTGCATGTTCCGGTTCCATTACTATTTCCCAGAGAAGCAAGAAAAGATATCAAGTTAATGGGCTTTGATATAAAGAAAGGCACACAAGTGATCATCAATGCTTGGGCAATGGGAAGAGATTCATCCCTGTGGGACGAGGCTGAGGTGTTTAAGCCGGAGAGGTTCTTGAACAGTTCTTTAGACTTCAAAGGGCTGAACTTTCAGTTCATTCCTTTTGGTTCAGGAAGGAGAAGCTGTCCTGGTTCTACATTTGGCAACTTGCACTGTAGAACTTGCCGCTTGCAAATCTGATGGCAGAAATTCAATTTTGCATTACCTGATGGAGTAATGAGCTGAGGATTTTTAGACATGACTGAATTCTCCTGGACTCGTATCACACAAGAAAAACCCTTTACTATTTCTTGCAATCGCTGTATACAAGTTACTAGGAAATTCCGTATTATTGTAACCATTTGTAACAGTTGGTAAATTTTTTAGTGCAATGCCCCTTCTTAAGTTTCCACCACAAAAGTAGGTAATAATAAAATAAAATAAAAAACTATTATGGAAAACTGGGATCTGCAATCTCACAAAATAGAAAATAATGTTGACTCAAGCAACCCATCACAGGAGAAGGAATCAAAATCATAATGACTTTAAGATTATGACACCCTGGAAAATGATTTGGGATCACAAAGCAATCTCGGTTAAGACACTCTGAATTTTAATATAGATTCCTCTTAAATAAAGCCAGCAATTAATAATGCCGAATATTTAGTCAATCAATATAGCATTTATTATCCAAAATTCGACCACCGATAAATGTTATTAATCCTTAAGTACCTTGGAAATGTAAAACAAGGAATGAGTTTCAATGTGGGCACACTAGTTCTACTCATGGTCTGTTAAAACCTTGTGGGAAGGCATGTTGTAAGTGCAGCTGCAACATCAAATTTGCCCCCTCTCAAAGAAAAAGAAAAACAAGAAAAATTGTCTGATTTTTGGAGTGGTGGGCTAGTTATGGTCTCCCCTCTGCCCTCCTCAAATAATAATGAAAATAATGGGGAGAGGGCAAATTGGGGATGACCTCATATTAGTTTTCTTTGTGGGTAGGTCAACGACCCATCGGGTCATACACAGATATTGGATGGCATTACTATAAATAGGGGAATGTAGATAGCGCCTTATTAGTACGCCATAGCAAATGAAATATTTGAGAAAAACCGAATACTCCTAAAGTGATCACGACCCTTTTGAGGGAAACAAAAGAGGACTGTGTAACACCTAAAGTTTCAGAGACCGTAAACATATTGATGTTTTTTAGGATGACTAACTCTGTAAGCGACTTACGAAAAGGTTGTGGCTTGAAGTGAGTAGTTCATCTTCTAGCAAAGAAAGTTATCATGGGGCATCAAAACAGTGCGGATAGTTCATCTAAAGAATCCACAGAAATAAATGTGTGCAGTGGGAAGGAGTGGGAGTAGTCAGTGAGGCTATTTTGCAAGGTGGACCTTTGAAAGGGTGATATGTCCTGTATTCCTATGGCAATGTATATATCGATTTCTAGACAAACGATCTGACTTTACTTGGTGCTTACCAATAACTTGTAGTATATGCATGTTCTGTGGAAGATAGCCGGAGGTTTAAGAAGGGGGTTACTCGGGTGGCACGCCCTTTTCGGGTAACAATTCCAAAATTGAGAGAAATTCATAGTGTTATTAAACCTAGGGGTTGTGACATTCAGATAAGGTATGATTTTGTTGAGTGTTATGGTTTGGTATGTCTATGAGGGAATGAAAGCATATTGGACTGTTCACCCGACCATGTTGTAGTGTATATAGTGCAATTGAAGGCAAGTTTGCAAATTAAGCTTCGTGACTCGTTTAAAGATATTTTATTCTTTTGGTGGTTAAACTTAGAGAAATTATCGCCAAATTTCGTTAAGCACGTGGTCAGGTTTTTGTAAGTGTGTCTATGTTGCGAGGTTGTACCATAATTAGATTTATTTAAACATTATTTTGAAATTCACAGTTTGAATGACAAATCAAGGTGGGTGCATTGTGTTTGGAGAGCGGGGTGGAAGAAGAAGCTTATCTTTGTTGGTCACCCTAAAATGAACGAGTCTTAGCTGAACCTAAGCCGAAACAAGCAATTACTATTTTACAACGCCGCTCTATCTAAAGGGGAGTTTCACTTAAAGCATGTTCAGGTGTTGGACACTTATGTATTTGGCTTGAAGATTGGGGAGAGGTGGTATCCTAGCCTATTGGAAAGTGTAGGACAATCTCCAGGCAAGCCTAATGTCAAAAGATTAAGTACAACCTTGATTCTCTTAGTACTTTTTTGTCATAGTATTTATCGTTGAAAATAGTTTGTTTGGTATCTAATTGAATGCCCTAATTTTATTGTATGTTCAGGAATGAATTGCTAGAGGCAAGGATTGCTGCTCGGGGCAAAAACAAGACCGAGGGTGCTAAAGAGTCGTGGGGACTAGTGCCCAGGGGGAAACAGCAAAAGAAAGCAAAAGGAACAAGAGGTTGCAGTGGTTGCGATGATAGCTAGGGTAAAGACCACCTACGGTGTGTTTGTGCAAGGGGCCTGAATACCCAATCAGGTAAGTGGGTGAAGGTGGTTGAGGATGTTCTAGGCCATTAAGTGTCTGAACCTAGTAACCGGGTAGAGCATGAGTCTGTAGGCCCTAATGACGTCCTCAATATTTTTGTGAAATACACAGAACCATCTGTAGCTCCTAAGGAGGGAAGTGTTCAACATGCTGCAGATAAATTTTGCTTGAACTGGGAGATTTCAAATAGTTATTGCTTCCTAGTACTCAAGTATGCTCAACAATTTGTAGAGTTTGATTTTCCTCCTCAGGGTGTTGGTAATACAGATTAGTGACGAGAAAATGATCTCCTGTGCTACTGGGTTGCAGAGTCTGGTGCTTTTAAGGGAGATGTTGCTAAGGCGAGAAGGGACTAAGGACAAGTATCAGCATAAGCAACTGAGTGGAAGAAAAAGAAGGTAGCCTTGTGTGCAAAATTAGTGGAGAAGGATGAAGCGCTGAAAGCTTTGAAGGAAATGGTCGGAGAGGCTAAAAAGGAGCTAACTAAAATAAAAGGGAGGTTAAAAAAGGTGGAAGAGAATTACATGAGCTAGATGAGAGAAATTGAGTACTAGCGGAATGAGATGAAGTCAGAGAAGAGGAAGCAACAGATCATAAGGAACTTCCTCAAGAGAAAGACTTTTGAATAGATGGTGGGAGACTGGTTAGAGCTTGTACAACTAACGAATATACATTGGCCATGAAACATCTATTGGATATCAAGTCGGACTTTGTGATTCCTAATGTAGAGGACTTTTTATATGTGGATCCTCCTTAGGATGTGCTAATGCCCTGGCATCTGAGGTTTGTCATGCCATGGGAAGCGGATGGCGGTGGTGAAATGGGAATGGAGGATGGGGAGTTCACAAGGACAAATTTTGGTCCGCAAGAGGATCAAAATACTCTGGAAGAGGATCAGCATACTCAGGATGAGGAGAGGCAGATAGAGTGGATACTATGGGAGAGCTATCTCAAGAAGGTGAGACTACGCATATTCAAGAGGAGGCACAGATTGATGGAGGATAGGAATAGTAAACTCCTATTTGCTTGTTTATGTTGAAGAATATTAGTGTTGTCTAATTTTTGTTATGAACATTTTGTGAACTTTCTATTGTTTTTTCTTGTTGTATGTTCGATTTCAGAATATCAGTGTAAAATGAATAAAAATTATCAATATTTATAATTAAGAAATGATTCAGCTGCATGTTGACTGTTGATTTGCTATTTGCAAATTAAATGTTCATATCCTTTCATAAGGCTATTTTTCCCTTTATATATACAGGTGGATGGATTGAGAGGGCAAATGTGAGAACCTAGGTATCCACTAGTGAGTAAGGGTAGGTATTGTCTGGTGTGACAATGGCCAAAAGGGAAAGATGTTCAGTTGAAGATCATCATCCTCTTYCTCCTAGCARGAGGCGTGAAGGCCCTTAGCATACAATGACATATATTTAGCTAGACATAGATGAAGATCATAGGGCACGTACGAAAGATTCACTGCATGTATCTGAGTGGCTATGCATTGTGAGCAGGAAAGGGAGCTAGATGAGGGAATGAGGTGAGACAGCTTGCTATACAAGAGAATAGCTTTGAAGGTCGAGAGAGGTAGAGCTTATCTAACGTGTCGCCTAGTTGGAGTTATTGGGAGAATATGTCCCTACAGCAGTAGTCTAGTTATGGCATCCACGATGCAATGGATGCACTGGGATAGGGATTCATGGTTCAGGAATCCATGAGGTGAAATTGTCTATCGAAATTGGGAGAGGGCAAGATGTGTCAACTGGCTTCCGTGCATGTAGTGTGAGAGGTGGGAAGAAAATGCGGGACTGGTATGGTAGTGCGACTCCTTTAAGTATCATGGCCCTATGAATTTTGAGCACCGATAAAGGGTGTGTATAGTCTTAAATCAAGTTAGATAAGCAGGATGATTTTGTGAAAGCTTGATTGTCAATGAATGTAATAGCTATAGGTTTAAATATATCTAAATAGGTATATGTTCGAAAATGTTTTGTGTAAGAAATAGTTTGACTCTTGGACTTGTGATGTTTTTCGCTTTTTTGTGTTATCCTTCCACTGTTTAATGTAATAAGTCATGTCATGAAAGACATAGCAGTRAGTCGCGTTTAATGCGCATCAATTTACGAAGAGAGTTACGAGTGAGTCCATTTACATCAATTTACGTCGCTAGTGTATTACCTACATATAGGCGTCTGGGAAAGGTGTGATTTATGCAACAAGTTAAATAGATCAAGAACATTTCTCTAGAAAAGTATGTCTAACCAAGAAATCTGTTCAGTTCTTAATGCAGAAGATATTTTGGAAGCTATCCCGATGGGAGGAGGGCAAACATTAACGTACTCGTGGCTTGATGTGGATGGAGGTGATTGTATGGATACAACCAATTACAGTCGAGTTTGTGTCTTGGATGGCAATAGAACAACTAGAGGAACTTGCCCGAGGAGGTGCGTCGAGAAATGGTAGTGAGAGCTTGGAGGATTACTGCCAAAGAATATGGATTGCAGTGTCAAGGCCAGTGGAGCATAACTAATATATGGCYAAGCTAGAGGTTTTGGATGAGATGAACAAGGTATGAAAGCAACGAGTGGTTGYGGTCGGGATAGGATTGCTAGGTCCATGATCCGAGTCTTTAACGTGAATGGAGAAAATATAATCTAGATAATGAGGGATGGTGGTGGTACAAGCAAGAGGAAAAGGCTAAATCAGTATGTTGAACAGATTCATTTAAGTATGGGGGCCCATGAATATGGAACATTTATAATGCCATAGTTGGGTATGTGAGATTGTGACTGGGCTTGTAGATTAATTGTTGTCTATCTAAAAAACTGGGCAAAATTTTGTAAACCATTCGGTATATATATATATGTATATATGTATGTATATGTATATATATATATATTTATATTTTTTTTATTTATTTATTTTTTTGGCATATTGTTTGTTGTGTCTAACGTCTATTGGAGTAAACTTTGTCACATTTCAAATATTTTGACTTAACTTTGAACATAATATAACCAATCAGATTGTGGACTAATAAGGATAACAAGGAAATGAGGAGTACGTGTTAAAAGAAAAAGCTATAATCAATATGCACCTAAGGAAAAAACTTTCGTAAATTCTGCACATTCCAATTTATGGATAAGTTTCAACCTTTAGCATCCCAAAGTTTAAAGCTTCCGTTCATGTTGCTATAATGTAAGGTCCTTCCCATTTCTAATTTAGTTTTTTTGTGGCTTTAGTCCGATTAACTTCATTATTTATTAATGCCAAGTCACCTTTTATTAGTGTTGCGGGTTCACTTTCTTATTATATGTGCGAGCTAAAACGCGTTTGTAAGCTACCTCCCAAGATGATATTTCCTTCTTGACTTCTTCCAACCAAATTAGTTTTTCAATTAACCTTTGGCTATTGTCGTCAGGATTGAAAAACTCAATTCAGGGGCTTTGTGCTCAAATCTCTACTGGCAACACAACGTCTATTCCAAAACATAGGGTGAACGGGGTCTTTTTAGTTCGGGAGTGAGGCGTGGTTTTGTGGGACCAAATGACAATATGAAGTCAATAGATATGAAATGATGATCGATTTGTAGGTCTTGGCAGAAGGTTTGGAACTTGGCTGCTTCAAATTGCTTGCCATTATCAGTTATTAAGATTTTCAAGATTCCATAACGGCATAACATGTCATCACGAAAAACTCTTTGACTTTTCAAGCGGTGATTGAGGCCGAGTGCTTGGGCTTCTGCCAATTTTTGAAGTAATCTACAGCCATAATGATTAACTCTCTTTTACCTGAAGCCTTTGGGAAGGGTACCACTAAATCCAATCCCTATCACAGAAAARGTATAGGATTACTCAAGCTCTCTACCAAAGGTAGATGATTTCTATTTGAGTGTATCTGTCATTGGTTGCATTTTATACCAATGCTTAAGCATTAAATTTCATTATGGGTCAGTAGTAACCTGCTCTCATTGTTTTCTAGCTAGACTTTGGGCTTAAATATGTGCACCCCATATGCCTTCATGCACTTTGCGAAAGGCGTAATCAACATCTTCAATTGTCTAACATTTTAACAAAGGTCATGTATATGATCCCCTATAAAAATGTGTACCTAGCATCACATAATGCGGGCTAGTGGCCCTTATTTTCTTGGCTTAGGGATCATCCCCTGGTAATTTGCCCACCGTGACGTAGTCGATGATGGGTTGCATCCAACTGGTCATGGTGGTTATGCAACCTATTATCACCTTACCAATTCTTTTCCTAAGCAGTGGTTTGACCCATATACCCTTTAGGTGAATAGGAGAACTTATCTTGGATAGGGTGTCAGCTTTCTGATTTTGAGTCCTGGAATTTTTGTAATTGGAAGAAATTGAACTAGATGCAAGTATTCTGATTTCATGGAAGTACTCTCGCATGTTTATTCTTTTAGTTCAAATTGTTTATTAATCTGCTTGACTATGACATGAGAATCAATTTTGAGGATTAGATTTCGCACTTGTAAGGATAAGGTTGCTCTCATAGCTGTTAGAACAGCTTCATACTCAAACTTATTATTGCTTATTGAAAAAGAATATTTGAGAACATAAGCCAATTTGATTCCCTCCAAATTGGTATGTACATATCTCGTGCTTCTAGTCTATTACTCCAGCTGAACCATTGGCATGTGCTATCCAGCATTGAGTTGGTGTCAGGGTGTTTGATGTCCCGGTTATGTTCGATTCATTTTCAATGCATTCGGTGCCAAGTTAGACAGTTCCTAGGCTTGAACAATTTTTCGGGGCTTGTAGTCAATATGGTATCCGCTGAGTTCCATTCCTATTTTATCAGTCGACTTGTCCTCTGGGGTTTGTGCAATATTTGTCTAAGTGGTGCGTTCGTCAGTACCACTATGGAATGGGTAAGGTCGTACATTTTGASCTGTGATGACAAGTGCAACRAGGTGTTTCTCTAATGTTGTGTATCGTTCCTCGGGGCCACATAATATGTGACTGATATAATATATGGGTTTGACAATGTTGTTTTTATAGGAACAGAGTAGTACTATACCAATGGTGAAATTACTAATAGAGATGTACAGAAATAAAATTTCATTYAGTATAGGTATAATAACCAGGGGGCCTGGATAAAAACTTATTAAAACTATCAAAAGGCTTTTCCGCAATCATCATAACCAAGGGCTGGACAAAAACTTCTTAAAACCTATCAAAGGCATTTCGGCAATCATCATCCAACACAAAAGGTGTGGGGGCTTATTTTTGGCCTCATGATGTTAACYTAGTGCCCGATGCTCTAATTAGGCTCTAAACGGAGAGCATTGTTAGTCTGGTTAGTTCTTTTTAAGCATCTCTGTGCATACAAATTCCTTCAAGCGTCCTCTGTAAATGGCTTCTTCAATCTATTTCTTGAGGTCATAGCAGTGCTTAATGTCATGATCGTGGTTTTTATGGAATCGACAGAACTTGGTAGTGTCTCGGTGAGAAGCCAGGAGTTTTTTGGGCTACCACAAGATTTCGAAGCTCTCAATTTGTTGTAGAATCTTTGAATTTGAAGTGTTGAGAGAGAAATCTCGCAGTTTAGGTACARTCCTGATATAGGGTTGTTGATGGGTTTGGGTGGCTGAGATTGTGTTTCTCTGGGGACATGGAAATGAAGTCAATCTTGCTCTTGGAAGGCAAACATTCCAATACCCGTGGGCACTTGTTCTTGTTTTCCAAAAGGGTGTTTTGTACTTGTCCTCCTTTTCCAAATTTTGGCCTTCTCATTTTCCTATCTAGTGATGAAATTTCCCACTTTGCTTAGGAGGCTTCGTATTGTGGTTAGTTTGGAAGTGGACAGATCTCGAGATAAGTGATCGAATTTAAGGCCATGACAAAAAGCTTAGATATATATGGCGTCTATCTGATTGGGAAACTTTATGAATTCGGCATTGAAATGGTAGAGATTTTGTTTCATTGATTGGTCTCTATGCTGCCGAATGTTAAGCAAGTGATCGATGGTCTTATTGTGTTCTCAAATGCCTGTAAAATGGAGAGAAGAGTTACCCATTTAGTCAAAGTTTTGTTTATTGGCTAGGGGCAAGCTGGAGAACCAACTAAGAGCGATGCTGCTAGCCTTCTCATCATGGGGTGCTGGAACTTGAGGTAGAGGTTGGTTTGTTGGTTCTGCCTCTCATCATTGCCTTCCACAATTTTCTGTCCTTTCAGGTCTTCTTTCAAAAAGACAACTAGAGAGTTCTGTCCATGATTTTCCAAACTGTCAAATTTTCTCTTAGACAATCTTACACCCTAAACAAGATCATTCCCATTACAAGCTATGTTTACTTCAATGAAACTGGAATAGGATCTAAGTAAAGAAATCAAAACTTCTTGTCCTTTTCAACCTTTATAACAAATTTAACTACTCAAGTTCTCTTCTCCATCTAAAATGTACAGTCAAAAATTTTGAAAAGTCACAAATTCTTAGAAGAATTCCATTCACCGGAGAAAGTGTGTTGTCGTTGGTCATTTTGCAGGTGATTTCACATGGCTTCCGCCGGTGGGCTTCTAAATGGTGAGTTTAACAGTAACGCCGGTGAAGAGATTCTCAATGTGGCTGAGGGTAGTACAAATGGTGGTTGTTGTCTTACGGGAACCAAACCAAGCATCGATCTTCAGCTTCATTTTTTTGATATCCGCATCAGTGATAAGCTCAAAATCCAGGTTCAAATTCTTGAAGTTACGAGTGAGCTTTCCATGTGGGCCTTCCATCTCAATCTGCTTAGCCTTCATATTGATCTTCACTCTGTCTAGGATTTTCATAGTCTCTGACGACAAAATGTTCTTCATTTTTTTTTTCTTTCTTGCTCTCCCTCTATCAAGGTTTATTTCCTTCGCCAGTTCGAGAGCCGTTAAGCTTTTCATGTTTGAGGAATTTTAGGAGGGGCCTAGATTGGCTTACAAACAACAAAATCATCCTAAGGAATAGTTGAAGCCACTGGAGAAGAAGAAAAATGAGAGAAATTAAAAGGCCCTTCACAATATGCATGTTCTACCTGCTACTTGCAAAAATTAAGGCTAATAAAAGCCCTAATTTCATGATGAATCTTACTTCTTCCTTTCCTCTTTGTTCTCATGTGAAGAAGGATGATACTGATGATGAAGTTGAGAARGAGAGBGGAAGTGGTTTTTCTACTGAATAGAGAGAAAGTGAGAGAAATAAAGATAGAGAGGGGGAGAGAGAGAGAGAGGAGTGGGCCTTATTCTTGCTCTCTATTTTTTTCCCCCTTCCTCTTGGGCTGAATTTTGGGTTGGGCTTGGCCAATTAGTAGTTTTTTTTTTTTTTTTTTTGGGCTAATGTTTGAGTTAGGTTGAGTTTGGCATCATGAATTTGCTGCCCTTTTTTTCTCTCTTTTTTGTTCTTGCTTAAACCATAATTGATCTTGGGCTTGAGCCTTTGCATTACTCCTTTTTATTTTTTTTCCCTTTCTCTTTTGGTTCATGAACTTGTTGGCCTGCATCTTGTTCTTGCATTCTTTTTTCTTCCTTTTCCTATTTCATCTCTTTTTCCATTTTTTTTGAACTCTCTCTTCCCTTTTTTTTGGCAATTTTTTTTGCACCTTTTCTATATTTTTTCCCTATATCATAACACTCTCTTTTCTTTGATAAATTTGTTTGAAAGTTTTGCAACTTTGAAATTCATAGAAAATGGAGATCAATGATTTTGAGAATTCAAAGCCACACATCTTCATTTCACACAATCAAARGGGATCTTAATTTAAACGCAGATYGATCTTYSAMTGAGGYAAATTTTCACATTGATAGATGGTCTTTATCGTGTTCCAAGGAAGTAGTTGACTCATCCTCTATCTCATTAATCCAAAAAATTCCCGCTGTTGTTGTCTTCAACTCATGATATAAATACAAGGTCTAAAAACTTTTATCTTCATATTGCGGATTGCAACCTTGACAATACTTCTTGCAATGCTCCTATTAAGAACTTTGGCGAGATTACTTATACACGAAACTATTGGGAGCAGTTGGAGATTATTCTCGCAAAACATAAAAAGTTACTTTCTGAATAAAAAAATATATGGTGCTATTTATTCTTCTTTGTTCGCATATGATTGCTATGGCAATGTCATGCACGCATTTTGTGAGCTTTGGTGTCCTTTAACAAACACATTGCATGCTTYAATTAGTGAATTATCCATTTCACTAGGGGACTTGAGGAGCCTTGGTGGTCTTCTTATTCGTGGCTCATTTTAGGATTAAGCAATCTATTCCGCCCAGGAGCTTTACGAGAAGGACAACGAAGGCAACTACCTGCTTTCTCAAAGTTGTAAGTTCCTTTTCTTCTCCTTTAGAAGACTTGCAAATGGCAACCTTTGACAATTGGGTTCAATTTTGGTTTAAAGGACTCACAAGATATGCACTGCCACCTCCAAGACAATAATAATAGGAGAAGTTCAGCAAAGCCAAGGACGTTACATAGTCCTATAAGCATCTTGAATAGTACTTGTTTGACAACGATGGAGGGAGAAAGGGAACCCTCAATGTCCTCAGTATTCCAAAAACATTGAAAGGGGAAGTATACTAGGATGCATTTTTAACTTGTTGGATTGGTAAATTTGTTCTTCCAGGTGAGATGTCAATTGTATCTGTCCTGGTGTCATTAAGATGGTTAATCTTATGGCTTGCGAGTATAAGTTCTCAATAGCTATACTGGATTTGGCGAGTATCTACAATGGCTTGTGTAGAGTCTCCGAATCTTCATTCCTGAAGAAGTGTCGAGCAATTTTTCCAATTCATTATGTGATGCTTAGATTGTTGAATACTTTGGCACCCCTCACCAAAGGAATAACTACCCTTCAATTGCATGGATGGTCAAGTTGAATAGAGAGAATATGGTCCAGTATTTATCTCTTTGGAGGCACAGGAAATTTTCAGACGTGTGAATCTTTCTTTCATAAATTGTAACTGTATGATTAGTGACCTTCAGCAATCTTTACTAGATAATAGGTCTCTATTAGCAAATTGGACTGATTAATTTGTCAATCTACGTTCTAACGTTTTAACACTTCGACAAGATATTATGTATTTGATAGAACCTTATAGTTCTCATAGATTCAACAAGAAATTTGGATTTTGTCAAGATGTTCCTGGTGACTTAATGGAGAAATCCTATTCATATACATTAGAAGATGTGACTTGACTGTTGGAAATGATCTACTCATCTTAAAACACATTCTATAGTTGTACTTTCAGTAAAGATCTCAAAACTACTTGCTACCAAAGAATACAATACTTGGTAGGACTCTCGATTGAGTAGAATTGCAAGAGCTTACTCTAAGCGAAAAAATATAGTGACCTCTAGTCCTTTGGGACCTTTTCTACTAGTGCCATTGGTGCTCCTTGTAAAGAAGCTGCAGCTTTTCCAATGAACAGGATTTTGTTGTGCATCTATGTCGAGGACTTGTAGCCTAGAGTTGTAGGTCCTTCTACAATTGGCGAGCAAATTGACACCAATCCTAGTGAAACTGGAACAATGAGTGACGTTGAATGATATCGTCCATGGAATTGTCCATTGGAGAAGATGAAGATATTCGATAGTGCTACTACTTCTTACGGCCTTTTGGAAGTTGTAGCTAGTTCAACTATGTCTCCTCAAGCTTTAGCACTTCATGTAAGTATATCATTCTCAACATAAATACTATTAATTTTGGAATTGTTCTAATTCTTTGATTCTATCAGTTAGGGACTTTTGAGATTGTTTTGCATATATATGGAATTTCTCTTCTTATTGACAAGATTGATAGCGAGTTACCTCAAATTGACTTGTGCGAGATGACGATGATATTGTTCAGTCCCCTATGATTGATCTACTATTGATGATTGATCTGCTATTGATTAGCAACCTTGTTGGTAAACCAACTAGCATACGTTTGGAGGTAAGTAGTATGCCTCTTCCTTCATGCAATGAAAGGGCAATATGTTGCTACTACCATTTTCTGAGTTCCAAGATGTTGATATTATAAAGGCTGCTTAACTTCAATATGTTCAAATGTTTCGATGCCAAGTTCCTGAGAAACTTACTCGAACGTCAATTGAGTCTATTTTTGCTATTGAAGGGGAAGTGTTGATAGTATTTGAATAGATGATAAAGATGGGCTTTGTTGATCTTTCTACYTGTAAAAAGTATTTGGTTGATGTTTTTGAAGGAGCTCGCAAATATGACTCTTTAAGGTCCTTTGCATGTGACTTGATGACTAAAAAGATACACTTTGAGTCTCTTTCTAGAGCCAAGTCAAAACTCATGGAGTTTGAGATGAGCAAACATATAATACCCACGAGGATTGACAACTTGCAAGAGGTACTTGACGCTCGTGAGAAGAGGAAGAATTAAATTCAAGTTGAACTTGAGAAGAGCAGCAAAAAGTTGAAGAATGTGGAAGTTATTTGTTCTATCATTAGAGACAAAGTTGTTGCCATTGAAAATACTCCCTTTCAATCCGATGAGGCTATGAAAAGATTGGAAGATATGAAGGAGCTTATTGAAGTAAATAAGCAAGAGGTAATTAACTTTTAAGTTTAATATTTGAATGAATCTTGTTTAATGCCCCCTACTTAAGTATTAATTTACATAATGAATAAATAAAGTATACATTTTCTTCCAGTTTTCCTTCTCTTTTTTTTTTTAAAGAAAGTTCTTTAAAGTTTTTTTAATCTACAAACTATTTATTTAACTAAAGACTGTCTAGTTTTGTATGTTATGAAGGAACTCAGAGATTGACTTCCAAGCTCCCTCTATATCCTTTTAAAAGGAACCAAGTGAAAATATAGTTCAAGTGTGTGAAAGAATKTATGGGGAAGGTTGTACACAGTTTACACTCTTGCGGGTCAGTAGTATCCATCTTTACCAACTTGGACTTGTTAGGGTGTTTTAGCAGTTTTACTACATGAGACACCTTTGGTGGTTATTTTCTGCAATCTTAGCTCGTGCAAGCTAGGAGCAGCTTGCAGTTTAAGCATGTGCAATCAAGGAGCGACATGAACTTTTGTTGTTGTGGCATTTAGACAGYTTTGACTCTTATCAAGGAGTATTGTAGTTTAGGCTCGTACACTAAGAAGCAAGTTTAATTTTTGCATAATAACACTTCAAATACTCACCATTGATAGGGCCAATGTTTAATCCATCTTTGTCAACAATTTTGTATGAATCACTTGAATACACATCCTGAACAACATATGAGCCATCCCATTTTGCTATGAGCTTTTTTATCTTTCGAGGGTATATGATYGACTTTCGAATTGCAAACACTATGTCACCAATTTGAAAAGAATGAGCACGAACTTTCTTGTTAAAGGCCCTAGAGATGTGGGCTTGATAACAGTCCAAACGTTGCTATATTTCTAACCTTCTTTCATTGAGTGCTTCTAACTCTTCAAGATACAAACGCATATTTTCTTCTTCTGTAAGCCTCGTTGGAAAGCTATCCTTAATGAAGGTATTGACGTTCAAGAGGAGAACTACTTGGATGCAACAAACCAATACATATGGCGTAGCTTGTATCGGAGTCAAAAATATTGTTCGATACACCCACTGAGCTTTTCCAATTTTTAGATGTCAATCTCTTTTTGACTTATCAATAAATTCCTTCAACAGATTGCAAAGAGTATTGTTAAAGGATTTGGCTAATCTATTAGCAGCTATATAATACATCGAAGAATTATGATGCTTGAAGTTGAATTTTCACAAAGTCTAGTCATTGCAATATTGTAAAAAGACTTTTCATTATCAGTGATGATATATCTTGGAACTTCATAGAGATATATGATGTTCGCGCGAATGAAGTCAACAACATTTTGTTTTTTCACTTCCCTTAGCGCCACAGTTTCAATCCATTTTGAGAAATAATCCGTCACTGCTAAGATGAACACCTACCTAGCAGATGACTTTGGTAATGGTCCAATAATATCAAATCCCCATACTTCAAATGGACAAGATGTGATTGTTGGATGCAATGGTTTGGTGATTGATGACAAGCTTAACATTTACGAGCACATTCCAAGCAATTTTACCTTTAGGCCATTAATATCTTATTTATTTAATATGACAATGAAATTTAGGTTCGGATTGTTGAGCCCTACAGACACCAGAATGAACTTTTGCTAATGTTTGCATTGATGCATGTTCTCCTAAAAAAGCATAAGAAGGCTCCTTCAAATGAACGTTGATAGAGGATATGTTCAAAATAACAAACCTTGGAGCCCATCGCCTGATGTCACTTTTCCTATGTGGTTCTTCAGGCATGACACCATAACAAAAAGTAATTGGTGATTGGTTGATGCAAATCTTCCTTATTAATATTGTTGACTGAAATAACATTGGTTATGCTCTCTGTATCTTTTCCTTCTTTTTTCCTATTTACTCTATTTCTAACTG
>MEJB01000029.1:3907256-3921141 GCA_001752375.1 Rhazya stricta | reverse complement strand
AAAATATTAATAATTAATATTGAAATTTATGACTTATAAAATTACATTATAAAGTAAAATTGTGGGAGAACATAAATTAAGTTTAATACCCGAACGAAGGAGTTAAATTGTATCCTTAAAAGACGTGATAATTAGTAATATAGGGACCAAGTATGGATTAATAATTGACAAATGACATTCTTGGAATGAACCCTGAATATCTAAGTTCCGACGATTGAACTAAATAGATTTTCTTTCTGTAATCACAAATAAGTTGATTTGAGTACCCTAACATTGAGAACGGTCGAAGAATTTCACTTTGAGATTTAAATAAGAAACCTTTAACATAAAGGATTCTGGGTAAGTAAATGCTCTCATTCTCATTTAGTGGTGATGCAAGTGTATTGTTATTATGATTGAATCTTCTTACATGAATTGAATGTGTTTGCAAGTAAACTCTCACATCCTCATTAATGTATATGTGCTATCGTTATCTGAGTTCTACGTAAGTAAATTCTCTCATTCTCATTGACATATATATGTTGTGTGTTATGTGGTGGCGGAACGGGATGGTATTGAGAGATGTGTTAATTGTATGGAATGATTTGTATGTGTTTCATATTTTATATTGTTTGTCGAATGATATGTTATATACGATTGTATACATTTCATGTCATGGGCATGTAGTTAGTGTTCTACATCATTCCTGGCATGAGACATTCATACATTGAGAAATGAATGGTTTAGGAAATGAAATTTTTGAAAGGGAATATATTTTATAAATTGTAACATGTTTAGGAAAATGTTAAAGTTTTTTGAAAGGAGTGTAAACCTAGCCATGAAGGATGCGAGTGAGAAATGGGGCGTGGGGGATCGGGGCACCCGACCCTACCCTCGGAGAGAGTAGGTAGTGATTCACTTCGGGGAGGTGAAGGAACAAATGAATGTTAACCACTCTGCGGTAAGAATGTAATTGGGTTCCAAATTACTATGGCCCACTGCAAAGCCTAATGGCTAGGCGTTACACTCTAGTGGCTCACGAATGAAAGGAAATGGAATGTTTTACTGTAAGTAAATTTTGAAGGAAATGTTTTGTAAAGAGTTTTTGAAAGGGGAATGTTTGGAAAGTTTTTCATATAAAAGGCGAGATTTTATAATTCATGACATGTAGGGCACGTTCATGCACTCATGCATGAGATTTACTTACTGGGCTTTATAACTCATTCTTTTTTTCTCATTTTGCATCTCAGGTGAAGTGTGGCTAGATGGTGCGAGGAGGTCGCTTGTGGGCAAACCAAGATACCCTGAAGTTAATGTAAATGAATATTGTGGATTAAGATATTTGTATTAAGTATTATTATTTGGTTTAAATTCATTTGAGCTTCCGCAAATTCGTGTTAGTGAGTAAATGGTGACATTCCCAGATTAGGATAAAGGTTTATAATCTGGGGGGTGTGACAGCATTGCCTAACCATTCCATTATTTGTCTTGCATATTTATAATAAGGAAAGAGTTCAGGTTTCTTCGTTTCGTAAACATCAAGTGCTTGAATGACTATCAGCTATGAATCTCCATAAACTATAAGTTGCAACTCTTGCAATTCCATGCCTATTTCCAACCCAAGAATGAAAGCATGATATTCAGCAACATTTTTTGAATATTGTTGAGTMAAAAAGAATGAATATAGCAACACATCACCTTCAGGTGTAACAAAGTTTATTCCAGCTCGAGTACTGTAATACTCGAGATTTATTTTCATTTCTACRAAATTTATATAATTATATAAAATCCACTAATTAAATTGTATTCATGATCATTAGTAATTTAATTATTTTGCAACAGAAGGATTTGGAGGCCGTAACGTTCGATGTGTCAATTAGAAATTAATTATTAGTTCTCTAATTTATTATTTTTTATGCGTCAATGTGTGAGTGTATATATTGAAATTTTATTATTTTATTTTAATTAGAACTCTTAGTCAATTAATTTAGGCTTGACCTGTTAGAATCCGTTATCTTCTTATTCAAACCTAAAATTGGAATTAGAGTTCGATTTTGGGCCAGAAGAAAATTAATAAATCTTAATTTAGTTGGGCTTAGTTGGTTAAGGAACAAAAATGGCCCACAAAGGAATTTTGTATAAGGTTTAGTTTTATATATATATAAGATGATTGTTCACTTCTTTCCTAAAACAAACCCTAACCCTGCTGCCAACTCCTCCCTCTGCCTCATCGACGTTGCCGTCTATGCAAGTGTCCTCTCTCTCTCTCTCTCTTTCTCTCTCTCTTCCCCTCTCTCTTTCCCCTCTACTCCACTGGAAACTAGACCACCAAGTGACCAGGCAACCAAGCACTGTGCACCTTTCCTTGAACTAGTTATGCACGCAGCACATGCACGACCATAGGTACTGTTCGCATCCATTCGCACGCTTAGAGCGCACCTTCTTTTTCCCTATCACGATTGACATCATTATGCCTTAGGCTTGATACTACACCTAAGGTTTGGGATTCAAGGTGAATCCTTAGTTTCTTCGTTTAAATTAATCAAATGGTCTAGGTTTTGTATTATGTAATAATAATTAAGGAAAAATATGGAATGTGTTTAATGTGAATTTAAGATAGTATAAAAGGATAATATGTTTCTAGAAAAATATTGGAATACAATTTAGTATGAAATCTAGGGTTTGTATGATAACATAACGTATATTGTGATTGTATTTTTATTATTCTATTGTTTTAAGAACGATTAGGAGTTATGAAATTAACTTACAGTAGTTCGATTATTATCAATATGGAATTTAAACTCGAAAATTGTTGGTTAATGTCACCCATAGGAAAAATGATGAATGTATTAATTGTAAACACTTACTTAAATAAATGTTTTTTGATTAAACAAATTTCAGATAAATATTCTCTGTGTAATAATATTAGGATACTTTTGTCACATTGACGTTGTGGGTAGCCAAGGTACTCGCTAGCGATTTAAGGTAATCAAATTTACTAAGGACTTCAAGTAAGTAAATGTCCTTCTTTTTATGTAAGTAAATTTCCACATTCCCATTAATTGTATTGCATGTATATTATGGTTATAATTGGATTGCTTTTATGTGATATGATTTATGGTTTTATTTCAAGTATGTGGATTTTTCTACTTGAGGACATGTTGGGAAGTTTGACTTCAAAGTTTATGTGATCCGTGTTTATGTGCATATAGTCTATTGTATTTTGCACCATTTTCAACATAGGTACAATCATGCATTTAAGGAAGCAAATGTTTYAAAGAATGTAGTTTTGGAAATGCAAATGTTTTGAGGAATGAAGTTTTGGAAAAATGTGATTTTTATGTTAAATGATTTCCAAACATTAAGAATTTGAAAAGGGTGTAAAGCCTAGATCATGAAAGATGCAAGTGGGAATGGGGCGTGGGTGATCCATATTGTACCAATATACAGGGAAATATGTTGATATTACAGCTCCTGTAATGCTTTCATTTCACGTGGATCATTTCCTATCAAAACCATATCATCTATATACACAAGTATGGTCTAAATTACTTTCTTTATAACCAAAAGTCTTCGTTGTAGATGAGAACCACCCGAGCAAAGTTATATGGACTACTTTAGGCCATATAATTATTTCTCTAATTTACAAACCTAACCTTTATATGAACAACTATTTTTATTCTGGGTACTGAAAACTACATATAGACCCTTTCCTCTAAATCTCCAATGATGAAAGCATTTCTCACATCAAATTGTTGTAGAGGCGAGTTTTAGTTTGCTACAAAAGACATAAGAATGTGAATTGTATTGATTTTGGCAAATGTTTCTTGATAACCACCACTATATGCATTTAAAATTTTTGTGTAATTCTTTCCAAATAGCCATACTAAATCAATCTATACTTCCATCTGCTATGAGTTTTACCATGAATATCCACATACATTCAATTTTCTTCTTTCCTTTAGGTAATGGCACAATTCCCAAGTGGCATTCTTCTTTAGGACCTCCATCTCTTCATTCATTGCCATTCTCCATTTTCGATCTGTTAATGCATCCTAAGCACTACTACAAAATGATACACAAAATAATTGATTAATAGTTGTATACGAACAAATTTTGAGTCTAATTAAAAGATGAGAAAAGTTTAGACAAAAGTAGTTTTTTTTTGATATTTGAGGAATGAGCTACAATCTTTGAAAATTCTAACGGATATGTCTTTCGATTCATCTCCTGAATATGTTTGCCTCAAAGGTTAAATCTTTATCTACACTAATGAAAATATACCTTCATCAATACATATGACGAAGGGAAGCTTGAATCTTCATCAATGAATGATCCAACGATCCATCACAAAAGTTGAAGCTTTGAGTATATATGCTAGACGAAGTTCTTGATCTTCAATTCTRCAAAACATCTCTAACAGCTTCGTGAAATATTCAATTTCTTGAGAACTTTTGTCTGTATCGGGAGCTTCGGTGTGTATTATCATGTCTCAAGGTGGTTGCCCCATTTATAGGCAAAGAATTCGCAATCCTTTGAATAACTGTCTCTAGTTTGAATGGATTTTTTGTTGCCTAAGCAGCCCATCTTATTGGACCTTTTATATTGCGAGGGCCCAACTATTCATTTGGTCGGACTTAATAAGTATAATCCAACATGAGACAAATATAATTTATTTAGGCTTAATTCAATTTAACCCACCTTCATAATATATTGAGTTAGCTTTAATCAGTAGCCCAACTCCAACTAATTCCAAATAATTAGATTTCCTTGTAGATTTAATTAAATAATCAAGACTAATTGATTAAATTAATTAATTTTTTAGTATCTAAAGAT
Organism: Rhazya stricta; assembly: GCA_001752375.1. Lineage (NCBI taxonomy): Eukaryota > Viridiplantae > Streptophyta > Magnoliopsida > Gentianales > Apocynaceae > Rhazya > Rhazya stricta. The sequence goes on along the minus strand of MEJB01000029.1, from coordinate 3,916,326 downwards.
GCCCCCATTTCAAGGCTTGTGAGGAGTCGGTCTTTGTCAAGCTTGAGAGCAAGGTTTAAAGTTCACATGTTGGATCGAAAACTTGAATTAGAATCCAAAATTGTGCCTTCYAATGAATTTTGGATTCCAAATCCATATAGGTTTTCAACTTTGAGTTTCATAAGAACTCAACAATTAGCTTTCAAATTGAATCCCCATTCCCTGTAGGTTAAGAGATGAATCACCTTCCAATTTGAATTCTTATTGTAAGTTAAGGATGGTGTCTCAATAATCCAAAAAAAAAAAAGCCTAGCTTCCTACTTATCCCAAGGGGAGTCTAACATAGTTCAAAGTAGTTTGTTTGTCATCCACCATTTTAACTCATGTGTAAAAGAATAACTTGCAATTTAAGYGCATCCAGTCAAGGAGAATTTGAAGCTTTGTTGTATTTTTTAGATAGTTTTAACTCTTCTCAAGGAGTAATGTACGTTTTAGGCTCGTGCATCAATGAGCAACTTGAATTTTTTTGTTCAGGCATTCAAATAGTTTTAACTCACAATTTATACTCAGTGCACTAAGGAGTAACTCAATTATTTTGGTGAGGCCTTTAGACGGTTAACTCTTATCAAGAAGTAGCTTGCAATTTAGACTTGTGCACTAATGAACAACTTGAATTTCTTTTTTTTTTTTTCCTTGTAGCATTTGGATAATTTTAACACTTATTAAGGAGTATTATGTAGTTTCAGCTCATGTACTAAAAAGCAACTAAAAATTCATTTTTGTTTCTCGAGGTATTTGGACATTTTTAACTCTTATCGATGAGTAATGGTAGCATAGACTCGTGGATTAAGCAGTATTTGCATTTTGTTGTCATTGACTATTTCACTTCAAATTCTGAGGAAATGTTGCCTCACTTTGAAATTCCGACATCTTCTCATATTTGTGTAACTATTTGACAGGAATTTCTCAATTTTGATCGGCAAAGATGCTTAATTCCATATCATCGGCACAAGTAGCCAATTCTTCAAACAAATCAGTTGAATGCCTTTCAATAGATATTGAAGACTCCAATGCATGTCTTTACTGCATATTTCTATGTTTGAACTTTCACGCAATCGATCTTTGCAATTGAAGTTTAAATTTTTCCTCCTATTGATACAGTAAAAAATAAGCTCATCTTTCCATTGTTGAGTATTAGTCAACTCTACTAGTTCTGTGTGTATTGCAAAGATGATTCAATAATTATTGCTCAAGTGGCTCCCAAACTATCAATAGAATCAGGCTCCAAATCTATGGATCCGTCAAAAGGATTTTCTTTCAAAGAATGGACAAACTATTTACGAGCAAGTCTCCATCTGTACTAGCATTGCTGCATGTTTTCACAAAATGGGCTACAAGCTGTTTCGGGTTTCCCTTTTTGTCAAACTACTAGAACTTAGGTGCARACATCTAATAAACATCTTCGTGCTATCAATTCTTGATGAATTCCTTCAGTTGATCCAAAGGAATCAACCCATCTAAAGTTACTTGAATATCTTTATCCACCACTTTTGATTTCTTTACCTTGACTTGATTTGAAGATTTTGCCTCATGATGAGTTGTGGGTTGCTTTTGTGAAGTTTGGCTATTCTCATCAATTTTTTCTCCATTTTATCTTGATTCTCTATAAATCACTAATCCTTCAACCAATCTTGTTAAGTTGGCAAGTTGTATCACGAACACTGCCCTAGAACTTATATCTTCACTTGGGGCAAATTATGCCGTCTTGCTGGAAACTATGGTTGAAAGAGCTCTTGCATTGCTCATTGTCATCGAATCCTAGTAGTGAGAACCTTAAGCAACAACCATTGAACCTTGTTCATCCATGAGGAAATTGTTTCTTTGAACTTAGGAGGAGAATAGATGGRAAGCAGGAATGGTTCCACTGGGTATACTAGAAATTTATRTATAAAAAAAAAAAATTCGAGTCTAATGTAAAGGGAAGAGAAGTTGAGACAAATGTAGAATTAATTGATATTTGAGGGGGTGAGTTACAATATCTATAAATTATAGAGAATATGTCTTTCGATTCTTCTCCTGAATATGTTTGCCTTAAATGTTGAATATTTATGTACACTTATAAAAAAATACTTCGTCGATATATATGAAAAACGAAAGTTTGAATCTTCTTCGATGAATGATCCAATAATGCACCGCAAAACTCAAAGCTTTAAGTATATTTGCTAGATGGAGATCTTAATCTTCACTTCTCTAAAATGTCTCTAATGTCTTCTTGAGACCTTCGATTTCTTGAGAGTTTTCATATGTATCGGGAGCTTCAATTTTGTATGATCATGTCTGAAAAGGTTGCCCTATTTATAGGCAGAGTTTGTATTCCTTTAAATAGTTGTCTCTATCTTGTTTCTTTTTGCCTAAACAATCCATCTTATTAGACTTTTTATATTAGGTCGGCCCAACTATTTATTTTGGTCGCTTTAATAAGTATAATCCAACATGAGACACATTAATTTATTCAAGTTTAATTCAATTTGGCCCACCTCTATATTATATTAAATTAGCTTCAATCAGTGACCTAACTTCACGTGATCCAAAATAATCTGTTTTTCTTGTAGATTTAATTAAATAATAAAAATAAAAATTATTTAATTATTTAATTAAATTAATTAATTTTTTAATATCTACATGAGTAAGTGCATATGAATCATTCAATCAATGGTTGGACACATAGTTGTAGGGTACTTAATAGTGGCTTTAGGATCATGCTCATTTTTTTCTTTGCCCCTTATTTGGTAGACATGCGCAATTTTGAGATTTGATGATTCTGATATATCACACATATCATATGCATTTCTAGGAAGAGCGAACAATTCTTTCTCCACCACATTGCTAACCGCTTTGAGTACTGTCACAGCCTTTTTGAACTTCAAACCATTCAATCAGTTCTTCAAATATCTATAAGATCACTTCCTTTGCCATCCTTTTGCAGCCCATTTTCTTCACCCGAGCTCTGCCAGAAAAGAGAATGATTAGAGACCCACCCTCAATAATAATGTTCTAATTCACAAAAAGAGGCATCCAATGTGACAATTACTTCGGGTTTGAGAGTCATAGCACGTGTATCCTTTTCTGAATTCAAAATAGTTAACAAAGACAAATCTTTTGACCAGCAAATCAAGCTTATTTAGCAGAGTTTAGGAATGTGACATATACGATTTAACAAATGACTCGCAGTTAAAGATTTGGGAGATGAGGAATGGAAGTAAGGACTGCACTTTTTGTTGAGGGATTTGAAAATCTATTATTTGAGAAGGTGTTCGATTAATAAGGTAAGCAGCAGATTTAACAGCCTCTCCCCGATAAAATCGAGGCATGTTCATGCCAAAAGGGAGGCATGATCCACTCTCCAATAGTTGTCTATTTTTCCTTTCTGGCAATCCGTTTTGTTGCAGAGTATAGATGCATGAAGTCTGACGATGAATCCCATGGTGACATTGAACCTACCCAAGGATGCATCTACAGAATCAGTACCATTATCAGATTGTAAAACACGAATCTACCTTTGGTGTTAAGTGTCCACCTTCACATAAATTTATTAAACGTTTTATTAACATCACTCTTTTTGTTAGGCAAAGATAACCAAGTCATTTTTTAGCATTCATGAACAAATGTATCAAAGAACGAGCTTTAGTAATAGATGGAACCTTTGCAGGATTCCAATCATTTGAATGAATAATCACAAAAAGCCCTGAACTTTTATTGAGACTTGGTAAATGAGAACTACGATGGTTCTTAGCCAATTCACAAATGTCACAATGAAAACATGATGCATCCAAAACTGAAAAATGATTGTGATTTTAGTTTCTAAGATTACAAAAAGAAAGGCGTCCTAATTTCCAATGCCATAACAAAATAATTGCTCAAGTTTTGTCTTCACAACTAGTTTGGTTTGCTCAACATAATTCCAGTCCCCATTTTCTGTTAACTCCAGGTAGTAGAGATTTCCCCGTCTAACACCACAACCAAGAACCTCCCGAGTTGGAATTTCCTGAATATCACAAAATGAGGACCAAAAAGTGACCGTGCACGCAAGAGCAGAAGTTATGTGGCTAACAGATAAAAGGTTCTACTCAAGGGATGGAACAATAAAGACGCTATCTAATGTGAGATTTTTTTATTAGATAACAGATCCTTGGCCGATAGGTGCTGCCATTAGTTGTGGAAATAAACAGATTGAGAACATGGGAAAATAGATTGTAATTGACTGGGGTCCCTAGTCATATCATCATATGGTTCTGTATCAATTTCAAGTATTATTCTTTGAAGTTGAAGAGCATACAGAGACCTTACCGACAGTGCCTTGGCGAGCAACATTGGCTGTAGATTGCAATTTTTCTTCCGCCATAAAGGCTATCATAGCATTACTTGCAGTTTTCTTTCGAGGCTTATTCGTAAAGTCCCACCACTCAGGATATCTGATGATTTCATAGCATTGCTGTTTTCTATGGCCTGTTTCACCACAATGAGAGCATACCAGTCCGCTGGATTTTCGCATTGATTTATTATTTCGATTGTTGAAATAGCCATATGTTTGTCCCTGTCGAGCATATAGTTTGAGCTTTCATAGATTGGATGAGAGCCTTCCATTGTATGCTTCTTCTGACATATGCATACATAATCTCCATATCAAGTTTTGGATCTTTTCTTTTATATTAATCCGCAAACTTGATAAAAATCAGTGTCAAGTATCCATTATAGATTATCAAATCTGCTCGATTCTTCTCCAATCTTGGAGGTAATGTTTACACAACGTACATCCTATGAGAAAAGAAACAAAATTTTGTGAAAAAGAAATTACCTACTCAAGGGAAACTAAATGCTCCTACACTAAAGGCACCTGATTTTAAGAATCAATCAAATTAAAAAGAATCAATCTAAAAGATACAACTCATACAAACACAAAGGTCTACTGTATATGGAGGCCAGACATACTTTGAGAGAAATCTTAAAGAGCGCAATAATTCCATTTCTCATGTATGGATTTATATCCAATTTTGCAACGTGACATACTGTCCGCAGAAATAAAAGTAAGGGTAGTCACATGAGAGGCTGGAAGTACTGGAAGACAATGAAAGTTTGAGGGGTACAGCTCGATATTTTAACGRAAGTGATTATTAGGATTTAGAATATGAATCTGAAGAGGAGGGAATGCTGCCAAAATATGTTAGTCATCGAGCAATTCGATAAGAAGGCAACGTGCCCGACTACCATAGGGCTCCAAGTGACCGATCGTGACTCTTCTTTTGCATCCATAAAAGCCCTATTTATATGGGGTCCTCTCGTTCCAGATATTTAGCCCTATATCCTTTGTTGTTTTCTGTTTTTATTTTTTAAAAACATTAAACATACTTTTTTATTGTATATATTTCTAAAATATTAATTTTATAATCAAATGTTATTTTGAGAGTTTTAAAGCGAAACAACCGTTTACGAACAAAACATCAAAAACATATTTTTTAGTTATTTTTTATTAATTATTTAAGAAGCTTTTAATTAATTAGATGACACTTAATTTTTATTTTTTAATTTTAATTTTACATATATTCTTATATTGACTAATAATATTTAAATTTTAATTTATAAATAAATTTATTAAAACTAATCAAAATATCTTTCTATCAAATTTTAAATTGGACATGTTTTTAAATTTTTTATTTTAAAAAATAATGTTMCGGAATGACAAACTAAATGTATATTTAACAAATTTGAAAACAATCACTCAAAACATAAAATAGAAAATATTTTTAAAAATAAAAGCTTAAAATTCAAATGCAAACAGAGCGATTATCAAACAAACTTTCTAGAAAAGTAAGTTCAATAACGGAAGATCTTTCAATATGCTTTTATACTTTTTCGTTACATTTTATGTTACTCTCAATCAGAGTACGAGTGTATATATTTTTAATCCCTCTAACATCTCATACATATCTATAACCACTCTAACATCTTTATTTTTTTTCTATTTTAAGATAGGCTATCATTATTAATTTTCTAATAAAATCAAGCCATCATTATTTAGAAATTAGAAGCATTCCTTGTGAGTCCAATTTAGTAACTTTCAATAAATAAATAAAACCTCCAACATAAGAGATATGATTATGACCCATGGGATTTCCATCACATGCTATACACATCAAGTTATTTTTTTCTATTTTTGTTATTAATCGATTGCTTCCTGAATAGCAGTGGTAAATTAAATAAGCTGGCTTGCCGGGTTTGGCTTACCTGAGCCAAGTTGGGGAGTCAAGTGTTGAAGCTCAACTTTAGCGGGGATTCGGAACCCATGAGTCTACGAGCTTGGTGAGCCGAGCCATGCCAACCAGTTAATTTTTCTCTAATTTATTAATTTAATTCTTATTTTAAGTTATGCTTATTACTTATAATTAATTTATGTAAGGGAATTGTTGTTAGGTTATGTGTAATGAATTGATCGTTAAGTAATAAAATTAAAAATTTAATGTAACTATGTAAGAAATAAAAATTTTATTTTAAAAAAGAATAAAGGAAATAAACATTTTATTCAAGAAAAAGGAATAAAAGAAATGATAAGTAAGGAAATAAATATTTTAGACAAGTAGCTGAAGACCTGAGTTTGRTATKTAATTTTGACACAATTGACAATGTTKTATTGGAAGGAAGAASAAAATCACAAAGGAAGCATAAATTCATATTCACTTATGCATTTTCGATGTTTTGAGACTTTTCCAAAACAAGCTGGAAAACACGTAAAACAAGATTTTCTCGTTTTCTATTTTACATTAATTTTTTTATGCTTTTTAAAATACATTTTGAAAAATAGATATGTAAATGCCTTTTAAGCATTTTAAAAAAAAAAGAAAAGCAGAAAATGATCGAAAAGAGCAAAGAGAACGTACATTTTGGTCTTTGAACTTTTTCTTAATTTTCTCAAGTCTTTTAGTGGAAAGACATTTCCAATTTTTTTTAAAAGGACGTTTTGGCGGAAAAAGCTTTCTTACTCTAATCTTGTAAACCAAACATTAGAATGACAAGAAAGCATATTCTAGTTACATTAAATAAATCAACTTTTTTTTATGAACTTGAGGAAAGACCTTTCAAGAAAACGTTGGAATTAAAGAAACACTTTAAAGACGATTTTAGCGTTATCTTTTAATAAAAATATTTTAAATAGATATTGGATATTTTGTATTTTTATTTTATTTTTAGATATTATTTAGTTGGGTTTGATGCCATGGTACGACTTTGTTGTTTTTTAAGAAAAAGATCCCAAGCTTCTATTTCAACCTTTCTTCCAACCTGGGGCATGGAAATATTACTCTAAATCATTCTTGGTGGAAAGATCATTTTACCTAATTTACAAGACGTGTTGTTAGTGTATTCTGTTATGTGGTTAGATTATACAAGAGGGCAACACTAATGTATTGTAATGAGACATATCAAATCATGATGTAAAAAATATCTATTGCAATTTTCTACTTATTGAATTTAAAATCATCTATATGAGGATGAAATCGACGAGCAAACTTACTAACATACCAAACATTCTTGGCAGATACGTCTTTGAACAAGAAGCCAATGTCATTATTGAAGATTTCGTTTACTCTACTCCTTCCTTTCTTCGTYCTCSTTGTAYTTGCTCTAAGATCATGGCTTKTCAACAGCTCAAAAGCACTAAAAAACCTTCCACCATCACCGCCAAAGCTACCAATAATCGGAAATCTTCATCAGCTTGGCTCATTCCCTGCTCGTTCATTCAAGTCATTAGCTGAAAAACATGGTCCAGTTATGCTCCTTCACTTCGGCAGCAAACCAGTTCTAATTATCTCCTCACCTGATGCAGCRCGGGAGATCATGAAAACCAATGATATGGCTTTTGCAGATAGGCCTAAAACGTACTTTGCTGGTAAACTTCTTTATGGATTCAGGGACATAACATTTTCTTCCTATGGTGAGCAATGGAGGCAAGTGAAAAGCATGTGTGTACTTCAGCTTCTATGTAACAAGAGGGTTCAGTCGTTCCGGGGCATCAGAGAGGAAGAGATAGAAGCAATGGTGAAAAAAATTAGGCAATCTTCTGCTTCGTCTTCCCCAGTAAATGCTGATGACATATTTGCAGCGTTATCAAATGACATTGTTTGTAGATCTGCCTTTGGGAGAAAGTACTCTGAAGAGGAAAGTAGTCAATACAAACTAAACGAAGGGTGATGAATAGAGTACTGGCGGAAAAACGTTAAAATCAGTACTGGAAAATAAAACAAAGAAATCCTCGAGTACAGAGTAGTAGGTTACGTCCTCATTTACCAACACAAGACAAGGCCGGTGTAAGTACTAGGACGTATTTATAAATGGTTAATGATTCTTTTTTACCTCCTATATCCACTTATACCGACCAAAGCGAGTAATACTAAAAGTAGAGAATAATAACCCGTTTTAGTTAGCAGTTATCAATCACTCCTTCCTCTACATAGATACTTTAGTATGGTTCCTTGACTATTCCTATTTTTTTCTAAGATTTCACATGATTAGGTATCGGAAGCGCTATATAAGTATCACTAAGTAAAAAGTTTTAACTCTGCGTGTAGGAGGGTTTATTTGCGCTTCAATATACGCGTATATTTATTAACCATTCACGTTTGTACAGTGCACGATTCTATTGGATCCTCAGGTGTAAACCCACTTAAACAGAGTCTCATTTAGACCTGCCCTGTGTTAAGAATGTGTTTCTTGATCGATTCGAAGAGTACGATTAAAGACAAGGTTATTCCGTTTTTCGGTTCGGCCGCAAGCAAGAGACCATCTAAGTGTCATTTTGTCATCGATCTTAAAGCGACCGCGCAGTGCGGGCTCAAAAAGGTCGGCAGAAAGAGAGGAGGCGATTTGTGACGAGTTTTATAAGTAGCTGCGAGGACGGTTGGAACCAAGCGAAAACGAAGGGTATTGGTAACTTATACTATATTGGGTACGCTGTCGGTACCTTCCATTAGAGTTGTAATGTTTTTAATGGGTTGTTGTACTTTTTTTAGAGATTTTGTGTTAAGGAACTTGAACGAAGTGA